>JAODAL010050030.1:0-27731 GCA_025379985.1 Phyllomedusa bahiana | reverse complement strand
GTTTTTGAATTCCCCCCAAATGGGTATTTTTTCCCGGGAAAGGGCCCGCGTTAAAGGTCAACCCCGGTTTGGGGCCAATTCCCCTATTTTTTTTTTAGCGCCTCGAGAAAAAGAATTTTTCCCGGGTTCTTTTTTAAACCCCGTGGGGACAAAAGGTTGTTCGGGGTTTTAATGATTTTTTTTTTAGGAAAATGTTTTAGCTTTTTATGTGATAATGTTTTACCCCTTAAATCAAAATGATTTTTTTTTTTTAATACTTATGCCGCCCGGGCGCCGAGATTTCAGTGCCCCCGGGCCCCTTATAGATAAATGGGGGAAAAGAGCTCGCTCTAAATTGGGCTGGGATAGCCAAGCCCCGCACTCACCCATCATCTTTTCTGTTTTTTACTTTTTTTTAAATTCCCCCCTTATTTTATTGGTCTTTTTTCCCCTATTTTAAAATGGGCCCCTTCCTTTATTTTTCTCTTCTCCCCAATAAACCCCTTAAAACAATTTAATTATTATTTCCCACAATTTTTACAATTCTTTTTTTAGCGCGGTCTCGGGGGAAAAAAAGTTGTTGAGTTTTAAAGTGTTTTTTTTGAATAGAAGGTTTCGCGTTTATCTGTAATTTTTACACTTAATAAAAAAAATTTTTTATTATACTCATGCGCCCGGCGTGGCGCCGAGATTGCATTGCGCCCACGCTCCATAGACTACAATAGGAGAAGTGCTCCACTCTGATTCCCCTGGATAGCCAAGCCCCCGTCGCATTAACCAATCGCTCTTTTTGCCTTTTTCTTTTTGAACTGTCCCCCCTTTGGGATTTTGATTGGTTCAAAATTCCCTCCATAGGCTGTAAGGGTCTTTGTCGTCCTATTCTGATTGGCCGAGATTAGCCAAGCCCCCGCTAGCTCAACCAATCAGCTCTTTTCTGCATTTTTTCTGTTTTTTGGGAACCGTCCCGCCTTTTGATTCTGATTGGTCAATCGTTTTCCATAGGTTTTAATGGTTCACTGTCGCTCCTATTCTGATTGGACGGTTTTGCCGCCCAATGGAAAATTAGCTTTCAGAATTTGAATTACTGTATTTCCCCCGGAAATTTTTCCAATATCCGATTTCTTGATATTGCGGCGTTCTAGATTTTTGTAAAGTGATTTTTTTTTTAATTTTTATTTTTGAGGATCAGCTCTTTTCTGACACTGTTTTCCGCCTTTATAAAGGCGATTTTTTCGGAATCATATTCCTGCTGCACGGAGCGGAGCGCCGAGATTTCTGTCGCGATCTTTTATCTGCTTCCTCGCATGTTCCGATCCTGCTTCACTTCGCTGCCGGAGCATTTAGACCAAAATGAACTAGGTCTGCCTGTCGGAGATGCCGAGCGCTGCACTGCGCCTCGCTTTGCCGACTCGCGATCGAACATGCCTCGGAGTTTTCGAGCGCGCCGCGTCCCGCCCCGGAACGCCTACACCGCGCCCACACCGCGCCCATTGCGGGGCGCAGCTGAAAGTGGCGAACGCTGCGCTAAAAAACTGCACCCCTGGTCCGACAGGGGGATTCGGCCCCCGGGAAGGCGCATTTATACGCCAAAAACAGGCGAAAAGCCCGTTCATACATGTCGCCCATTTTTGTCTAATTGTCTCTGCCTAGTTTAAATGGTTTGTTTTTGTTAGATATTTTGGCCAGCTCTTTTCTTCCAAATTTATCCTGTGGTTTTATTTGTGTAGCCAATGAATCCCAGATTTTCCCTTGAAGTGTCTGCTTTGTCCCAGAGCTATTTGTAGTTCCACCCATTTGCGACACCTGAATCCCCTAATGCTAAATTTCAACTCATCATATTTGGGTTATAAGTTGCAGAGTTTCCGGTCTGTGACCGAGGTCTGATGGCCAAATATCACGTGCCAAATTTCTAAGTGACAATTTAGAAGCTCCTCTCTCCTTCCCTCACCTATGTACTCATCCCACACGCTATTTTCCCTTTTCAACCACCCCAAACCTCCAGCTCACATATTACTGCACAAACGCTGTCATATTCATCACTAAAACCATCTGCTGTCTCTTTTCATTCTCCTGCTTCTCGCTGCAGGGGACATCTCTCCTAACCCCAGCCACCCTCCTTTACTGCTCATCCCACCTGCTCCTCTGCCTCCCATAGAAACCCTGCTAACCTGCTTGCTATTTGCTGTACGTCCTTTTCTGCCCCTTTTAAGTGTGCCCTATGGAACGCCTGCAACAAACTCACTGCTGTTCATGCCCATTTTTTCTCCAACTCCCTCAACCTGTGGCCCTAACAGAAAAAAATGGCTCCAGCCATCCGACTCCTCCACAGGCCAGGGGGGAGGGGGTCGGATTTACTTCTCTCTCCACATTGCACTTCCCAGGTCATTCCCCCTGTACCTCACTCATTTCCCTCCTTTGAGGTCCACACCCTCAGACTCTTTCAGCCATTTTTCATCAGAGTCGCAGTTGTCTACAGCCCCCCTGACTCCCCCCCCGCCAGTTTCGGGATCATTTGCTGCTGGCTCCCACACTTCCTCTCTACTGAAAACCCACTCTCATCATGGGTGATTTCAACATCCCCATTGTGACCCAGTGTCTCCTTCTGCCTCACGGGTTTCTTTCACTAACCCTCTTCTCTTGGCCTCTCGCACTTTCTGACTCTCAACCCACAAGGATGGGAACTCTCTGGATCTGGTCTTCTGTCATCTTTCCTCAATTTCTACTTCACTAATTCTCCTTATGCTTTTCTGTGACCAAAAACCTTATCTCCTTCATTATCACTAATTTCTCAGCCTTATCTGGACAAACCTGCTCATCACACATTCCGAAATATCCGCTCCTTTAAATATCAGGAACTCACAGACACCATCAGTCCTAAACTGCCCCAATCTCCTCCGCTCATGTCCTGACCAGGCTGTCAACGTTTACAATGAAACTCTCACAACCACGCTGGACATGTTGGCACATTCAGACACCGCACCACCAGAGTCAGACGCCGCAGCCTTGGCACACGCCTCAGACTCGCCATCCTGCAAGTGCTGTTCCCAGGTGTGATGAGCGGCTATGGAGAAAGTCGAAAGCTACCTGCAGACTTTCTCCATTACAAATTCTGCTCAGGACTTACACACTGCCCTTCAGTGCGCCAAACAAAAATATTTCACCTCCCTATCTCAACACTACACAAAAAACCCAAAACGCCTCTTTGACACCTTCCACTCCCTCCTAAGGCCTAGAGCTCAGGCCCCAGTCACAAACCTATGTGCTGAAGACCTGGCCACTCACTTCAAAAAGAAAATTGAAAATATCCGGCTAAACATATCTCAGTCCACAAGTAATACCCATTCCATCCCCTCCCGCACGTCCTCTAGTCTGCTCTCAGCTCTTGAACCCGCGACAGAGAAAGAAGTGTCCGGGCCTCCCCTGTCTCTGCCCCCCAAATGCTCTACTGCCCCCATTCCATCCCACCTCGTCCGGGCTATTTCTCCAGCTTTTCCCTCTCACCTTATGCTATTCTGTAACCGATCTCTTTTCCATGAGATCTTTCCTTTCTTCTTCAAAACACGCCTTTATAACCCCTTTACTAAAAAAAGCCGTCTCTGGACCCGTCCTGTGCTGCTAATACCGACCAGTCTCTATACTGCCCTTCATCTCTAAAATCTGGAACGCTTGGTTACTCTCGCCTAATCCGCTATATCTTACTAACTTCTTCTTGACCCTCTGCAATCGGGTTTTCCGCCCCCTACACCCCACGGAAACTGCCTTAGTTAAAGTTCAAATGACCTCCCTAACAGCAAAATCTCAGGGTTAACTACTCCTTGCTGCTTCTCTTGGATCTCTCTGCAGGTTTGACACTGTGGATCACCACCTTCTCCTCAGCATGCTCAGCGCTATTGGCCTCCAGGACACCGCTCTCGCTTGGTTCTCTTCCTACCTATCTGATTGCCCCTTCAGGGTCTCATTTTCTGGTTCTATCTCCTCTCCTCTCCCTCTTACTGTTGGAGTTCCTCAGGGATCAGTTTTTAGGTCCCCTCCTATTTTCATTGTACACAGCCCCCAATTGGACAAACCCCTCAGGAGATTTGGCTTCCAGTACCATCTCTATGCCCGATGGACATCCAATTTTACACCTCCTCCCGTGACATCACTCAGCCCTGCTACAAAACACCAGTGACTGTCTGGCCGCTGTCTCTGACATTTATGTCCTCTCTCCATCTGAAACTAAACCTCACTAAGACTGAACTTCTCGTCTTTCCGCCATCTACTAACCAACCCCACCCTGCTATTTCTGTTGCTGAATGTGGTACCACCATTTCTTCTAGGCAGCAGGCCCACCTTCTGGGGGTTATATTAGATTTTGATCTGAACTTCACCCCCTATATTCAATCCCTTGCCCGCTCCTGTCACCTGCACCTCAAGAACATCTCCAGAATTGTCCCTTTTTTCATGTGGAAAAAAAACTCAACTCTCATTATGCTCTCTTCTTTCTGTCCCTTTACTAATGTAATTCCTTGCTTATCTGTCTCCTCTATGCAACTCTCCCTTCTTCAAACTGTCCTGAATGCAACAGCCAGCTCATCTTTCTCTCCAGCGCTTTACTAATGCCTCTCCCTGTGTCAGTCACTGCAACTGGTTGCCCATTCAGTAAAGGATACCCGTATAAAAATCGCATTCTCACTCATAAAGCTCTCCACAGCGCTGCACCCCTACATTCCTCCCTCGTCTCCTGTCTACCACCGACCCGCTCTCTCCGCTCTGCTGCAGATATCAGGTTACATCAATCAATCATCCGAACCTCCCACGCCCGTCTCCAAGATTTCACATGTGCGGCACAATTCTCTGGAATATGCTACCGTGGGCGATCAGGCACATTCCAACCCTCACAGTTTTAGAGGGCCCTTTAAATACATTTTTTCTCGGTCTGGCCTAACCAAGATCCTTAACTGCTATCACAAAACTTTGTCATCCCTACATAGGGCACTCACAGGCACTTATCTGTATATAGATGTACTGTCAGGGTGGCAGGTTCATCCTTTTTTCATGTAACCACCCCTATTTATAAACAAGGCTGGACCATTGTAACTTAGCACTTCTTACCGTATGTTTACCATTTCCCCCCGAATAGATTGTAAGCTCTTCACGAGCAGGGGCCCTCACACCTTGTGTCTCATTTTGTAAGTACTTTTAATGTGTAATGTCTGTACGTTTACCCTTGAATTTGTAAAGTGCTGCTGAATATGTTGCCGCTATATAAATAAAGATTATTATTATTATTATTTATTATTATTAAAGTTAAGGAGTTTAAATTGTCCTTGTTCGCAGTCGACATCCTCCTAACTCTGACTGCGCCATATACCACTCTTCCCACCCTACACTCTCTTCTAAGCACGTTTGGAAAATGATCAGGTTATAGAGTTAATGCCACTAAGTCGGAGGCCCTCCCCATAAACTTGCCACCTGCAGTGTACAACTCCCTTAAAAGCAACTATTCGTATAGATGGAGAGAAAACTCGCTTAAATACTTGGGAATCCAAATTGCTAGTCGGTACGAGGCACTTTTTCCCAAAACTAATTTCACCTACCTTTTTTAGACCATTGGGGACCTGGTTTTTTTGGAAAAGGATCGGGTGCCGATTCTGTTTTGGCGATATAACTCGTTTAGATGAGCAAAAATTTCCCTAAACTCACTTATTTTTTCAAACCCCTTCCAGGGCGGTTTTTCCCCCTGTTTTGGAATTGGGGATTCCACGGAATTCCCCCCCATTATTATTTAAATTTATGATGGGATCACAAAAGGCGACGGGATCAAAAGAAGGGGGCCCCAATTGACTTTTTCAATCGAGGGGGGGGCCACCTCGTGCTTAACCCTGGAAATTTACAATTTTTGATTTAAAACCCACTTAAAAGGACCATTCCCGCTATTGGGTTTGGTCGCGAGGAGCTCCCAATTTTGGGTATTTGGGAATTATGGGCCCCACAAACCTTCGCCCTTTTTTGTGGGATTCCTTACCCCAATACACGTTAATGGATCCCTAGTTTATCTGCAGATCTGGGTAATATGCCTCCCCCATTATATCTTGGGCAGACCCTTCCACCGATGACCTCTTTTTTATGTACTCCTCTCCTGCCGGGGAGCTCATCAGGATTTTTTGCTCGGCCATGGCTGGGGCATGACTTACTCAGATTCGTTGATATCACGGAGGGTCAGGATAGGAAACTGATCCCGTTCCGTGCCCTCCAAGCTAAATTTGACCTTCCTGAGAGCTCGAGCTTCCATTATCTTCAAATCAATCACCTCCTCTCCTCGATCTATGGGACTAATAGGTTATCTCCTCCTACCCAATTTGAGATGTTGTGCAAGGCTGGAGTATCCACAGAGGGCTCATCCCCGCAATTTATGCAATTTTACAGGATCCGATCCCCGACAGGGAGGTACTCCACAAATATATGGCGAGGTGGGAGTCCTACCTGGGCAGGGTTGTCCCCTATTCGACTTGGCAGGCCATCTGGGGGCGGTGCCGAAGTCCTGCACGTGTATTACCCATAAGGAAAACTTATACAAAATTTTGTTATTCTGGTACCAGACCCCGGATCTCCTACACAAATGGAGTCCGCGGATCCCAGACTCATGCTGGCGTTGTGGCCAAGCAGTAGGTACGCTCCCGCATATCTTTTGGGATTGCCCGATATTGTTTTTTTTCTGGGCCCACATGCGGGACTTCCTTGCTGACCTTCTTGGTGTGGTGATACCCTTGGACCCACACTCCTACTTGCTTAATGGCTCGGTCTCAGGTTTATCTAAACCCAAGGGAGTCTTGATAAGGTATGTCCTCACAGCCGCTAGGTGTCTGATATCGGGGATGTGGAAGCAGACCCTTCCTCCCTCGGTCTCAGACCTCTACCAACGGGTCAGGGAGGTACGTCAAATGGAATATCTGACAGCTACTCTGAACAACAGGTTAGACCACTTTGATAAGGTGTGGTCAGTTTGGGATGTGTTCTGCACGACCTACTCTTCGTGAGCGGATAGTATTGGGCAATGTCATGCCTTTTTCCCCCTCTTACCTTTCTCTTACCCTTGTCATGTCATTCCTCTTTGTAGTGTTGTCCATGTCCTGTACACTTACGATAGATTTTCCTGATGACTGAATTTGTGATGTTTACCGATTCTTGGGTATATTATTGTAAGGTAATGTCTACCTGGAAGTCGCGATATTGAAACGCTGTACTACCTCACTATTTCAGGATGTATTTTAATATACGAAATGTTCTTTTGTCTTTTTTTTGTTTTACATTTTGTCAAATGTCATGAGGCTTCTATGTTTCACCTTGGAAATTCAATAATAAAAACATACAGTTATTAAAAAAAAAAAAAAAAAAAACACAATTTATACATGTCTGACAGCCATTCCATTTCAGCGTCAGTTGAATTCCAACCAAAGCTCATCTCATTCTACTTAATGTGCTTCTAATTAGGTGATCACCTGAACCAAATCTTTTTTATTGAAGGAAAGTATAAAAAAACACCGCTGTGGTCTTCACAATCCTCTTGCAATAGGACAAGCTGGATGGCAAAACAAGTGCTAGGAATAGGCCAAAAGGAATTTGAATAAAAAAATAACTTTTACCATGCCAAAGTTGAAAATAAAAGTCTTGAGTGAGGAAAAAGAAGGGCTCTATTCTGGCTTTACTAGCAGAGGGATACAGTGAGCATCAGGTTGCCTCCATCCTTAATTTTTCGAAGTCTGCAGTCCATTACAACGAGGTGAAGCTGCAGACATTGGGGACAACAAAGCTACAGACCGGCAGAAGGCGAAAGCGACTCTCCAATGATCGGGATGACCGTCATCTTATTCGAATGTCACTCAGCAACTGCAGGATGACATCAAGTGACCTACAAAAGGAATGGCAAATGACAGCTTGGGAGAAGTGCATGGCAAGAAGATTTCGTAACAGGCTCCTAAAGGCAGGGCTCAAGTCATGTAAAGCTAGAAAAAAGCCTTTCATCAATGAGAAACAAAGGAGAACCAGGCTGAAATTTGCCAAAGACCATAAGGATTGTACCATAGAGGACTGGAGTAAGGGAATCTTCTCTGATTAGTCTATTTTTCAGCTTTGCCCAACAGCAGGTCATCTAATGGTAAGGCATACAAGCCAAAGTGTCTTGCACCCACTGTGAAATTTGGGGGAAGATGTGTGATGATCTGGGGATGCTTCAGCAAGGCTGGAATTGGGAAGGTTAATCTTTGCTAAGGACACATGAATCAAGCCACATACAAGGTTATCCAGGAAAAACACTTGCTTCTTTCTGCTCAGGCTGTGTTCCCCAACTCTGATGACTGTTTTTTCCAGCAGGACAATGCACCATGCCACACAGCAAGGTCAATTAATGTGTGGATGAAGGAGCACCACATCAAGACCCTGTCATGGCCAGCCCAATCTCCAGACCTGAACCCCATTGAAAACCCCTGGAATGTAACCAAGGAGGAAAATGGATAGTCACAAGTCATCAAACAAAGAAGAACTGCTTACATTTTTGTGCCAGGAGTGGCATAAGGTCACCCAAAAGCAGTGTGAAAGACTGGTGGAAAGCATGCCAAGACGCATGAAAGCTGTGATTAAAAATCATGGTTATTTCACCAAATATTGATTTCTGAACTCTTACTGACTTAAAACATTAGTCTTATTGTTTCTAAATAAATATGAACTTGTTGTCTTTGCATTATTTGAGGTCAGACAGCACTGCTTTTTTATTATTTTTAAGATTTCTCATTTACTATAAATTAATTAAAAAAAATTTTGCTTTGGATATCGAAGGCATGTTGTCAGTAGTTTATATAATAAAATAATGTACATTTTTCTCAAAAATATACCATTGAAGATAAAAATTAGAGAAACTGAAAATTTTGCAGCGGTCTCTTAATTTTTTCCAGAGCTGTATATAAAGCACAGAGCTGGTTTACAGCACCTCCCCGGCCCAAGTGGAGGATCTCAGGAGTAGCAACTGCTTATATAAATGTAGAGAGATAGATGACAATCTTAGTCATCAGGGTGCCAGAGCATATGGGAACACATAGACCAGAGAAGCTGGATTTCAACTATAGGCCAACTAGGATCCTAAGACTTCCATGGATAATGGGCCAGATGCAAGACTGCATGTTTGTCAGCAGGTCAGAGTAGAAAACAAAAAAAAAACACACACACGCACAATAGGGGCTCCACTGTTAATATACCCAGAGAATCCGGGTGGAATATATAGGAGTCCCTGTCCTTCGCACTAGGTGTCTGAGACCCTCAGGTGCAGCTAGCAATTTCTCACTAGACTTGTGTACCTGTCTATCAGCAGGCTCCAGATCCAGATGAAGTCCAGGGACAGTCACCACAAATCAGCAGACTCACCCAGCAGGTTCTCCTTTCACATTCCGAGAATGCAGCAATATACGAACTGGATCTGACCACAACAGACCTCACTAGGCCGCTCCATGTGGCTGTATGATATTACCGGCCGCATTTCCTCCAGGCCCCGCAACTACCTGCATGGAAGTCCCGAAGCTGCCAAGACCACAGGTATTCCTGGGAAGCACCCCTCTCTCTCATGTCAGAGACACAGGTTGACATGCAGGCTGACTCAGGCTGCAACAGACCTCCCTAGGCCGCACCCGGATAGTGCCGGTTTAGACTCCTCCAGCTCCCGCGACTAGTTCCACGGAAGTCCCGAAGCTTAGAGCTGCAGGTATGTCTGGGAAGCCCCCCACTTTCGCACCGGAGACATAGCAGGTTGACGCGCAGGCGGATTCAGGCCATGCTGGGCCTCACTAGGCCGCACCTCGCGGCTGTAACGTATTCCTGGCCACGACTCTCCCAGCCTCCATAGCCTACTCCGATCACCTCCAGAGGAGGTCGCCACCTGTCACAGCAGCCTCACAGAAATCTAGTACCTCAGCACGACAGTAGATTCAGGAGGCAGCGCCACCCGGATCACAGAAGCACTGGGAGCTGAGACAGAGTAACCCCTACCAAAAGCAGTCTGTGACAGGCTGCACACAGAAGCAGCCGGTAAGATGTCTCTGAGTGTACACACACAAAATGCTTGAGATCCGTACCCTTCAGGAGATATTCGGCCACACTGTCTCACATCAGGCATGAGGCTGCAGTCCACTGCAATGCATCTTCTCTTTTCCTCAAAGGCCATTATTCCAGCCCCCAGATACTGCCCACAACTGGTATAGATCAGCTTATAGCACAAATATTTGTAGAAAATGTCAGATGGAGTACGATTTTAATCATACTTACCAACTATGCCTTATCATCAGGGAGACTCCCTGAAACGGGGGAGGGGGAGGGGGAGTCCTCATAGGCTCCCTGAAGAGTTGGTAAATCTGGTCAACCACCGGCAGGGACGGTTTTAGTGCAAGGGGGCCAGTGCCAGTATTTTATTTGTACCTGCCATATCAAGTACTGGTAACTTTTAGAACACACTCTTCATCATGTCTATTAGGGTATGTTCACACTGCTTATTTGGATGCCTTTTGGACACTCATTCTTCAGCGCCCAAAATGGCATCAAAACCTCGCTTGAAACACACTTCTTCAGAAAAGGTTTTGGACGAGGTTTCCACCCATACAAATGAATAGCCAGGGCAAAAATCGTGCCAAAAACGCGGCGCACACTTTATACACTAGTGCGCATATATGGCTGAAAAGTGGCCAAACATTGTCAGACGTTGACAATGTTTGGTAGGCTTTAGCCTAAGCCTATATGGCAGCTAAACCATTTTATACATCGGAGTACTATTTTTTATTTTTTTTACTGCCTGTGGGTTGCTCTTTAAATAGTGGTGGTGTCAGGTTAGAGCATCATGAGATGCTGCCCTGACATCACTTTGTACTTAAGGACCATATTGTAGCTAGGCTCTGAAGGAAAGCTGATTGATGAGGTGTTTCCCAGCTTGGATGCTAGTTAGGTGATTCAATGTCCAGTAAAGAATGATATCTCATCCTTTATCAGCTTTCCTCCAAAGCTGTTACGCAGATGTGAAAAGGGGATGTACAAAAGAGGGTGAGTCATGTATAACTGGGGGTGTGGCCCACTCAAACCATCAAGGCAACAAGATTCAATTCAAAATCTCCCTGAAGGCCACTTCCAAAAGTTGAAGTATGATTTTAATCAGGATTCCTGCAGAGCTTAGTACCAGCACGTTCTCAATTCATGACAGTTAGGCCATGCCTCCCAAAGACCTGCATTTATTTGCCCACAAGCTGCACTGGTATAAATTTTTTTGTTCTCAAGATAAGCGGCGCTCTATGGAATTAGGTACTCCACCTGTAATGTTGGAGGAGGTGAATCTCCTTAACAGTCTAACTGAGGAGTCCCCAAACGATCAAGATAGAGGCCCATTTGTCATTTTAAAAAGCAAAAGTGTACAGGCACCACCACAGGGGGAATTATCTTATATTGACTTGTTTGTGGAACTTACCATTAGTGAACATGAAAAAATAAATTTTTTTAAAGTCAAATGGAACTGCAGCAGGGGTGAATATGAGAGTATTAAATCCTTGCCAGAGAATAGTTCTACCATAAAACCCTCCAATAAAGAGGGTAACATAATGATCCTTAATACCAGTGATTACGTGAGGATGTGCCTTCATATATTGAAAGACAGAGGGTTATGAGATTCTTGACAAGAACCCCACTTCTGTCTACCAGGATGAGCTTAGGGGTCAAAAATTCAGATCTCATCAGTAATGATGAGTTTGAATACATTTTACCTAAATTCCCAATAACAGCAACATTGTATTGCTTACCCAAAGTGCATAAAAAGGAGGACCTACTTAGAGGTAGACCTATAAACTCGAGTGTAGGGAGCTTATGTCAAAACGCGGGACAATACATAGAAAAAAATTTTGTCACCTTTTGTGGTGGCCTTGCAATCGTATACCTGCAACTCGATGGACCTCCTACGAAGGTTGGAGTGGATCTCAATACCATGTATCATGTGAAAGCATTGCATTCCTCGATACCTTAATCTTGTGAACTGAGAACAACAAGAGAATTCCTAAATAAACAGCGCTGGCAAGAAGCAAAAAAAATGTTTGAAAGTTGGCAAAAGAGGAGGGATAAATTGTACAGGACAAAGTTTGAGGCAGAGCTGTTTAGATTCCATAACAAATCGGGCAAGTTACTAGCAAGACTGACGAAGGCTCCGGATGGTCGCAGAGGAATTGTGTCTTTGAGAAGGGGGGACGGGACTTTAGCTAATGACACAAAAGAAATCAATACCCTTTTTAGGAGTTATTATAAAAAATTGTATCAGGGCTACTCAGCAGGATTTTTCATCCAAGGCCAGAGGGGTGGCCCTCCTTTTTAGAAGAGGCTTGAGTTATGTGGTGTAGGAGGAGGTAGGGGATGAGGGAGAAAAATTTCTCATTCTGAGGGTTCTAATTGCAGGGGTCCCATATACTTTGGTAAATGTCTATGCCCCTAACCAACCTAACACAGCATACTTTGTCAAGCTAAACTCCCTATTGGCACAAAGAGGGGACATTAACATCATAATGGGAGGAGATTTCAATACCACTCTTTGCCCTGAACTGGATAGATCTTCAGAACGCCAGCCCCTTAGCCAAGCCACACGGGATGTGCTACACTTAATGGAATTCAATTCCTTATGTGGTCCTTGGAGAACATTAAATGCAAGCTCTAGAGAATACACATTCCGCTCCCCGGTACACGGATCTTTCTCCCGGATCGATGATTTCCTAACATCTATGTCATTGTGGGAAAGGGTTTTGACCTCTTCTTTACATGCTATAACCATTTCTCGTCACTCTCCGGTCTCACTTGTGCTTACTCAGAACCTCACTCAGGGTTCCCATAGAATCTGGCGTTTTCCAGGATATTTGTCCCAATCTGCAGATTTCCAATCCTTCCTGCAAATGAAATGGGCAGATTTTGTGGATGACAATTTGCCTCACATTGATGATGCCCCTTTATTTTGGGCGACGGCGAAGGTGGTCATCAGGGGACATATCATTCAGTATATAGCGCAGAGACGCAAAGAGGCTCAGGCTAAATTTCAAAAATTACATCAGATGCTGCTTGTTACACAGCGAGAACTCGCATCTAATCCAACAGAGGAGACAAAACTCATCTATAGAGAGGCAAAGGACACTTTAGATTCCTTCATCCAGAGAAAGGCCTGCTGGTTAACTAAACTCACTCAAAACAAATATTATCGTAATGCCAACAAATCCAGCCAACTTTTAGCTAGATTAACGAAAACACAAAAGCTAGGTAAACCAATATTGGCCCGTGAGGGACCCAACAACAAATACCCTATGTACTGACCCACGGGAGGAGGAGGGAAAGTTTTGTGAATTTTTTGAGGACTTTTACAGAGCCACTCCGGCAGACATGGAACGGATTGAGTCATTTTTGGACTCGGTCCCCCTCCCGTGTTTGTCGGAAAACCAACAGGCTATGTTAGAGGATCCCATTACCAAGGAGGAGGTGAGAGGGGCCATTGCCTCGTCACCCACAGGGAAATCCCCAGGACCAGATGGGTTTGGGAATGAATTTTATAAAATTCTTTCCCCCAATGGTGACCCCTGTGCTGACCTCTCTTTATAATCACATTTATCAGGAACAGGGATCGATGAACTTGATTTTAGAATCCCGAACTATCTTACTGCAAAAACTTAACAAGGATTCGAAATTGATCCAAAATTATCGTCCCATAAGCCTGCTAAATTGTGACTATAAGCTTCTCACAAAAATTAGGGCAAATCGAATCCAGACCTTCTTGCCTTCTTTAATGCATCCCTCTCAGAGAGGGTTTGTACGGTGTCGCCACTTAACACAAAATATAAGAGAGATAATCGTAGCCACAATTAAATCCCAAGACCCAGAGGCTGAATCGTCAATGCTTCTTAGTCTAGATGCAACTAAGGCATTTGATACAGTGTCGTGGCCCTTCTTGTGGACTGCGCTGTTAAGACGAAGGTTTGGACCAAAGTTCCGCTGTTTTGTGAGTTATATCCAGGAGACCACCTCCACCTCCTTATTGATAAACGGAAAGATATCAGACCCAATTGATATTTTCAGGGGAATCCGACAGGGCTGTCCGCTGTCTCCATTATTATTCAATTTAGCATTAGACCCCCTGCTGTACCATCTGCGCCCGTGGAGCCCCCAGGGGGAAATCTCAAGGGAACAACGGTCAATAGAAACTGCGGCTTTCGCAGATGATGTCCTCTTGGTTCTTCGTGGCCCGCGTGAGATGTTGTCAAGGGTTCTGCGAACCCTGCGGGAGATTGGGGATCTGTCAGGCTACCATGTCAACACAGAAAAAACCTCGGCTCTGCTGTTGAGGGGGCCGTCAAGACCCGCTTGGTCTCTGGCTTACCCTTTTGAGTGGTGTAAGACAGCGATACCATACTTGGGGATCAGTGTCACTAGGTCTCCCTCACTCTTATACAGACATAACATTACTCCTTATATCCAGTCTCTGGAGAATAAACTAGCGAACTGGAGGAAGCTGCCTCTGTCATATGTAGGTAGAGGAAATTTGATTAAGGCGGTGGAGTTCCCGAAATTGCTATATATCATGCACTCGTTACCCCTGTTCCTGAGGAGGAAGGACGAAAGGGACATACATGCATTGTACAGAAATTTAATGTGGAAGAGCGGGCAGGGGGGTTGGGGATAGACCTCGCATACCGCTGGTGATCCTGCAACAGCAAAAGTCAAATGGAGGAATTGGTCTACCTAATGTTGGGGCGTATAATGCGGCGCCGCTCCTGCGGATCGCAATGGATTGGATACAGGGTACATCGACGTTTGCGAACTCTCCCTCAGATCAGTTTTTCCAGGGACGGATATCGCTTGTAAAATTTCTACATCGGCCGTACCATTTGATTCCGGATCCCATTAGGGCTAACCCGCTACTGTTTTCTACTTGGAAAGCATGGCAATATTTGAGAAACAAATTACGTTTACATCCCCAAGCTTCCCTATTATGCACCTTTCTAGCAAATCCTAAATTCCAGGGGGGATCCCCGCACGGGGAATTTTATCGTTGGGGTAGAGGAGGAATCACCTCTGTACACCATCTGATAAATATGAAAACATGGAAAATGTTGTCTCTGGAGGAACTTAGGAATAGGTTCCCGGATGTAGGGATCTCCATCTTCCCATATCTTTGCACTCAGAATTATGTCTCTACAGTGATCTCTAGGGTCTCAGAGGGGGAATGGGGCTCAACTCTGTGGGTAGTGTTACGGCGTGGCATGTCCCTTAGAGGATTAACCTCTCAACTCTACAAATTAGCTCACACACAGTTAGATTTCTCTGAGACTTCTATGGCAATTAGTTAGTGGGAATCGGACGATCCCAGTCTGGATCTCGCTACGTTACGGGTCGCCTTCAATAATAGTAGGACGTTCCTGCCCTCCAAATATACCACAGAGCCTACATAACTCCAATAAGGGGACATAAAATGGGAATTTACCAGGACACCTCGTGCTTTCGTTGCAAATCGCCAGGGGCCGATCTGTATCATTGTCTTTGGAGCTGCCCAGTTATTCAAGCCTTTTGGGACAGAATCATAACATTCACAACCTCAAAACTCACAAATTATGTCCCTAAATCCCCATTGTGGGCAATATTCGGTCATGTAAACATACAAGAAACTCCGTGTACACCGGGATGTAGGAAGCTTCTCCACTTGATTGCGGCGGCAGGAGTAAAGACAATCTTGCACACTTGGATCCATGAGACCCCACCACCATTTAAGCTGTTTCTAGAAAAACTTTCATATATGTCACGGCGCCGCAGCTCGCCGCGGCCGTCCCCCTGTGCGCACGGGGTCCGGCACGGGTGCTGCCGCTGTCCGCAGCCGTGGTCCTTCTCCTCCTGCCCGGGAAACCCCGTACTTACCAGTCCCCGCTCCTGTCTCCAGCTCTGACAGCCGCCACGCGCATAATCCCCGCTTAAGGCGCGCGCGCGACAGCAGGTCCGGCTTTAAAGGGCCAGCGCGCCTTTAATTGGTTAATTGACGGCCGCTGGTCCTATATATGGTAGACGCCCCTAGCACTCGCTGCCAGTCTGTTGGTGTGTTTTGGAGCGTTTAGAGTGTATAGAGTTCAGTCTTGATTTCCCGTGTACCAGTCCGCCTGCTCACGTTTCTGACCTTGCCTGTTTGCCGCCTGCCCTGACCGTCTGCCCGTCTCTGACTACGAACCTCTGCCGCCTGCCCTGACCTTCTGCCTGTCCCCGACTACGCCTCCGGATTACGATTTTGCACCACGCTGTACCCCGGCCGCCATCGCAAGCAAGTCACGTCAGGGGTAACGACCTGGTAGCCTCACGCCGCAGCAAGTCCATCCCGCTTTGCGGCGGGCTCTGGTGAATACCGGGGGCTACTTAGATTCCGTTCCCTGGCGTGGCTTAGCTATCATCGCTTGCGTTGGCCCAGCGGATCCACTCCTCCATTACAATATATAATGAAGATGGATTGGGTAGAGGCCACACTACAAAAATAATCTCGAGTTAAGAACTTTTTTTCAATTTGGAAAAGTTATACCCACTTATTACCAGAGCGTATCCAACGTGCTATCAAAGACTGCTTTTATCTTACCTCCTGGTATCAGGGTAGAATCCTGGAGGGGGATCCTCCGATACCTGGTTCATGATTGAATAGAGGGGGGCGGGGGACCCACACCCGGGGTAGTCGCGCGTTGCCCTCAACCTGTCGCCTGCCTTTTGGGAGTCAGAGAGTTCAGAAGATTCAAATGTTATGTTTTAAATGTTATGTTTATTGTTTGAACACAAGGACATGAAAAGATAAAGTCTTACAATTCTTGATCATATACACTATTGAATTAAGGTAGACTCTGATGTTCCTGTCTGCTGATGATGAAAACAATACAAACTGAGGCTAAGCCGCACCAGAAGGATTTATATACACTTAGGCTATATTAGAGGACCTTGATGCAAAATAGGATAGATATGATTAAGTACTCTTATCAAGATTTCTTGCTTGGGAGTTGCGAGGTGGATATGGACTCTATACCTGAACTCCTATAGCAACAGACCAGGTTGTTTGTTCCTTGTCTCTTCAAGGTAATTAAGGTGGGGGGAGGGGGACAATGAAGGGGGAAAAGGTGTTTAATGTTGAAAATGGATACTTCCCTATTGTTATAGATAAATAGATATTTTTTTTCTAATTTGGTACTAACCAAGAGAGATTGTTTATTTGTTTCCGTTGCTTGATGACTTTAACGAATAATGTGTGTATACGCAAATTTGCATGTTTTGTACTATTGCATTGCCTGGCATACATAAAAGTGCTACCGAAACCGGGGAGGGCCATATCTAAAGTAGAATACTTTAGGCCTATATTGCTTATTAACCAAGATATAAAACTCATATCCAAGTTAATGGCTAATAGACTAGCAAAGCTTCTACCCAAGTTAATTGGAAAAGCACAGGTGGGCTTTGTAAAAGGCAGGGCTGCAGTAACCAATATCAGGAAGGTGCTTGGAGCAATAGATGGGCAGAGAATAAGGGAACACAGGTGTCCAAAACTTTAGTGTCATTAGACACGGAAAAAGCTTTTGACAGCGTTCGCTGGTCCTGTCTGATGTTGGTGTTAGACAAGTTTGGAATAAGGGGAGAAATCCGAAATTTCATTTCAGTATTATACAGAAATCCAAGGGCGGCAGTGTATACACCAGGCTTCCGATCAGACACTTTTAGTCTACACAAGGGAACAAGACAAGGATGCCCTCTGTCACCCTTACTTTTTAATCTTACACTTGAACCATTGCTACGGGTGCTAGACCAGTCCCAGATTTATGAAGGTATCAAAATTGGACAGAGAGAGTTAAAACTAACTGCTTTTGCCGATGATGTACTCTTGTTCATGAGCGATCCAGCCTCACATTTGACAAAAGTACTGGATCTGCTCAAACAGTTTGGAGCTTTCTCTGGATATCACATTAATCGTGAGAAGTGTGAGCTTTTATGGATAGGGGAAGGGATATTGAACGATACTAGGGAGATTAGAACATCAGGAATTAAAATTGCTAAAGAGTACATCAAATATCTGGGAATCAGAATAGGTCACCTTCCTTCGACACTCTATAAACTAAATTATAGCCCCCTTTTTGAAAAAATCCAAAGGGAACTCCAGGGCTGGCAGGGTCTGCCTTTATCCCTTCTAGGACGAGTGCATCTTGTTAAGATGATCTCTTTTTCGCGTCTGTTGTATCCATTACAAACGATCCCCATCCTGTTACGTCATAAAGATATCAAGCTATATAACAAAATGGTTTCAAATTTCATATGGAATGGAAAAAGACCGAGAATAGCCCTAGCTAAATTACAGTCCCATAGATCTGAAGTAGGCCTCAATCTACCAAACTTGAGAAGCTATAATATAGCATGCTTAACCAGGCATATTTTAGATTGGGTGCATTACAAATTTTTATTCAGATTGCGCCTTAGAAGAAAGTCTAGCTGGCGAAAAACTAACCGGCATTATACACTTACAGCTAACAAAGGCACCAGTTATTGTAAAACGGTCAGTTCTGCTAAGAGACACGATGGTGGCCTGGAAAGAGTTATGGAAGAGGTATGGGCTAGCATATAGAATATCCAAATATTTACCCATTTGGGATCATGGAGAGTTCCCGGCAGGGAGGGAACACAAATGGTTTAAGACATGGAGATATAAAGTAATAAACTCAGTAAGTCAGCTAATCCATTCAACTGAAAATATATGGAAAAGGTTTTGAGTAATTAAGAAGGTAATTTAATATTCCGAGCTCCCAAATATTAAAATATATGCAAATTAAATCATTTTGCGTCACTAGGCTGAATGATGTGAGAAAGGAAAGGAGTGGTAATGATTTTGATAGGTGAGTGGGCACAATAGTGAGAAGGAAGTCTATCGCTGAATTATATGCCAATATAAGGGATAAATACATAATTTATGACTCAGCGGATGGCTTTAAGAAATGGAATAGGTGGTTGGGTATAAAGGACGCAGCGGCGGAAATTACCTCAGGCCGGAACTCCATTCGAAAGCACATCATTAATGAAAAATGGCGTGAAACTTATTTTAAAATAGCGCACGCTACAATTTATGCGTTTGATATCCCCCCAACACCAAGCTTTCCCAATAGGCTAATGGCTTGCCCAAAATGTGCCGAGCCAAAGACTACTCTGTACCATGGGCTATGGATGTGCCCAGTAGTGCAAGCATTTTGGAAAGACATAGAAGCCCTGTTGGCTACACTGGGTTATAAATCGGGAAACAGCTCTCCAATAGTGTTCCTGCTACATGGCCAGGGAACAAGTGAGATTGTGCACCTTGCACAACAAGGTCAAAGGGTGACACCAATCGTCCATATAGTACTTATGGTGGCAAAGAGATGTTTGTTGTCCAGGTGGTTGGAACCAGGGGTGCCGGATCTGAACATGGTGATAGGGCAAATAAGGCTTTACGCTCTATTCGACCAATTATATGTTGAACGTCATAAGGAGGTAATGGCAAAAAATTTCTTAAAAAAATGGAGACCCTTCATAGAAAAATTTTACATGCAAAACGAAATAAATAAATTAATAGATATTTTTCAATATACTAGTTGGTTTCTGAGGGAAGCTATTATAGGATCTCTGGGTAGGTTGCAACCGCCCAAATCTACACAGGTGTAGGAGGGGAAAAGTTGTGTTTTTGAATCCAAGTGAATACCCTGCTAAATCTCAGGGCAAATTCTCGTTGTTGGTTCTTCTGGATCTCTCTGCAGCATTTGACACTGTTGATCACCATCTTCTCCTCAGCATGCTCAGCACCATTGGCCTCCAGGACACCGCTCTTGCTTGGTTCTCTTCCTACTTCTATGACCGCTCCTTCAGTGTCTCATTTGCAGGTTCTACTTCTCCTCTCCCTCTTGCTGTTGGGGTGCCTCAGAGGTTGGTTTTTGGTCCACTCCTCTTCTCAATCTATACAGCCCCCATTGGCCAAACCATCAGAAGATTTGGCTTCCAGTACCATCTCTATGCTGATGACACTCAATTATACACCTCTTCCCGAGACCTACTCCCACCCTGCTACAGAACACCAGTGACTGTCTGTCTGCTGTCTTTGACATCATGTCCTCTCTCTATCTCCAACTAAACCTCACTAAAACTGAACTTCTTGTTTTTCCCCCATCTACTAACCAACCCCCATCTGCTATTTCTCTCTCAGTGTGTGGCATCACCATAACACCTAGGCAGCAGGCCCACTGTCTTGGGGTTATACTAGATTCTGATCTGTCCTTCACCCCATATATCCAATCCCTTGCCCGCTCCTGTCACCTGCACCTCAAGAACATCTCCAGAATCCATCCTTTTCTCACTCTGGAAACAACTCAAACTCTCATTGTTGCTCTTATTCATTCTCTTCTTGACTACTGTAACTCCTTGCCTATTGGTCTCCCACTCTGTGCAAACTCTCCCCTCTCCAATCTGTCCTGAATGCAGAAGCCAGGCTTGTCTTTCTCTCCAGCCGCTATACTGATGCCTCTTCCCTGTGTCACTCGCTGCACTGGTTGCCCATCCAGTACAGAATACAGCATAAACTAATTACTTTCACCCATAAAGCTCTCCACAGTGCTGCACCCCCATACATCTCCTCCCTCATCTCTGTCTACCACCCTGCCCACTCTCTCCGCTCAGCTACGGACATCAAACTACAGACCACAATCATCTGAATCTCCCATGCCCGTCTTCAAGATTTTGCACGTGCTGCACCCATTCTCTGGAACATCCTACCATGTACCATCAGGCACAATCCTAGCTTAAGCAGTTTTAAGAATGTCCTGAAAATACATCTTCTTAGGCAGATGACCATGATCCCCAATTGCTAGCCCCCACCTTCTATCACACACATCTGTCACTCCCTGCACTCACAGGCACTTATCTATATATAGATGTACTGTCATGGTGGCATGTTCACCCAATTTTTATGTAAACCTCCCCATATTTATAAAACATGGCTGGGCCATTGTAAATTTAGCACTTCGCCCCCTTTGTCTCCCCCAGGCACCCTCTAAGATTGTAAGGTCTTGCGAGCAGGGCCCTCACACCTTGTGTCTCACCTGTAAGTAGCTTTCACTTTGTAAGGTCTGTCTTTTGTCTGTAATTATACCCTCTACATTGTAAAGTGCTGCGAAATTAGTTGGGGCTATATAAATAAAGATTATTATTAATACCCCCTTCATTTTTATGTCTTGGGTTGCATCAACGATAATGCAGCTATTGCTATAGACAACTGGCTTTAGATGTTCTATTTTCTTTTTATGTTTTTTGTTTTTGTTGATTGTTCTAATGTTTGGATTTAGGGTCCTGCAGTGATATGCAATCTATTGAGCAACACACATCTTTATTTTAAAGGTGCGTGAGACCTGATTATGCTAAGAAAATTTCATCGCTAACTTGATCAGCGTTTGGTATTTCTTATTTATTTCTGAACATTGTGCAAATATGATATGGTTTTTCTTGTGTTCTAGTATATATGAAATTTTTTTTGGTACTTATGGTATATTTGTCTATATAATGTGTTGACTTATTTATGTAATATGGAAGTACCTAATAAAATATATTTTTTTTAAAAAAAGAGAGAATTTCTAAGTACAAGAGAATTTCCATTCAATGAACATAATGTCTTTATTTTAGGTCTCCTATATTTTGTTCTCACCAGAAACTATTTCACAAAGAACAACAAAATCTATCAGCACCTCAGAGGCACGGCCATGGGTAGCTCCTATTAGCCGGCCTATGCAAATCTTCCCCTGGGCTGGTGGGAGGATAACTATGTCTTTGATGAGGCTAATCTGTTTGGTATGTAGGAGATTCTGCTGCGGACAAGGTATATAGATGACGTGTTAGTCTTATGGAGTGGTACAGTGGAGCGCTTTTAGACTTTTGTTGATTATCTGAATGCCGATAACGACCTAATCTACAGTTTATTTGTGATATCAATCCATATATCACCTTTTTTGGATCTTTCAATAAAAAAACACAATGGTAGCCTGGAAACCACAGATTTCTGTAATTCTATGGCTACTAATGCCCTTTTGAGACTCAAATGTAATTGTTCTAACAATGTAGAATTTAAACAACAAGAATTTGCGTGAATGCTTTTTGTATCGGGAATATCCAGACAAGGTCCTAAAAGAGGACTATAAAAATGTCCACAGGAGACCCTACAATGTCTAAACAGAAACCCGCATCGGATAATGAAAAGGTCTTCAGATTGATAGCCAACTTTAATGGGGCCGCTGCACCCGTGAGGGGTATCATCTCTCAAAACTGGGAGATTCTCAAAATGGATATGAATTTGAAAAAGGTAGTAGGGGACTACCCACATATTACATACAAGAGGAGAAAAAAAAAAGTCTTCAAGACCAATTGGTCCATAGCCATTTTGAGACTCGGGTCCCAAAGAACCTGGTTACATCAGCCAATCCAAGGTTCTGTAAAATATAGCACCTGTGTATACTTTTTATAGCAATGTTTTGAAAAAGGACTAAAGGATTACTAATTTCTTCAACTTTAGAAGTATAGGAGTCATATACAAGGGTACATGTGTTTGTGGTCTGGAGTACATTGGCAAAACTAACCGTGAGTTTTGGTTGATGGTAGGGGAACATATTAACGACATCAGGAACAGTCGTGACACCAGTCGTGAGATATTTCTGTAACATGCACAGTGGGGATGTGAAGAGTATGAATTTCAGGATAAATTACTCTGTACAACCCCGGTCCCATGGAGGAAACTGGGAAAGGCTTCTTTTACAGAGAGAGACTGAATTTATATTCATATTGAGGATAACCTCTCCTTTGGGCCTGAAAGAAAGACTGAACTTCTGTTGCTTTACTTAAGAACAGTGAAATGTATGGTGAGTGCTGGGTCAGTTTAATGCCCTGAGGCTCCTGACATTATCTATACAGATGTACCTATATGTGTACCTACTTAGGGGGATCTATAGGGTATACCTCTTAGGCCACTCAGTCATATATAACTCCCTGCATTAGGTTCGATACCATGACTTACCAAGTCTTTACTTCTCTTACCACTGTAGGTTGATACGGATTACTCTGTTGGCCCTCGTCTGAGGGAGCTATAATATACCACTAATATCTCCCTCTATATGATGGCTTCTTGAATTATGGACTCAGAGTTATTGCTATCCTTGGGTTGTATATCAGTGTTTGGATAGTAGCATACCTGCTGGATCTGATACCTGACGACTCTTGCCAGTAATAAACTTGTTTAACAAATGTTGTAAATGGGCAGAAGTTTATCAATCTGATACCCATGCCTGGGAACCCATTGCTCTTCTGTGTGTTCGGGTCAGCTGTTCCATACGTCGCTTCCGGTGACGTGACACCGAGACCGGAAGTGATCCACTGACTGTTTAAAGCGTGACTCGTGAAATGTCACCATGCACACACCACCTAGAGCAGCAATTTGGGAACATGGGGCATATGTACAGCTGTATGTATGACTGTCGAGGTAGAACCATTCTGGAAGGATGTCTCTTGCACCATGAATAGTATCAGGTTTTGAGTGGGGTTATGGGCTGACTTTCAATTGGTCTTCCCTTAGAGGTAATGTAGCCTGTTTTAAAAGACAATAGCAGGCTTCTGAGTATTATAACAGTGTTTTCAGAAAGTGTGCTTGATAATCGTGCATCTTATATTATAGCAGACAGTGGTTTTATCCCCACCATACAGAAAACAAGTAGTGTATGTATATTGCTTATCCCCATAAAAATGCACCTAGAACCTAGAACCTGTGAAATCACTACCCTGTCCCCATACCTTTGGCATCTATATACTGTTGAATAGCCAATACCAGTATTTGAGATATCATACTCCTATACCTTTTAGGCTATCGTTTGAGTGGACACCATGCCCTCAACTCTTTTATTCTCTTTTTTGGTGGATTTACGCTATTAAGTTATATACTCTATGTACATACATGGTGTTATGTATGCTCTGCACTAGCGTTATAGAGTCTTAACTTCTTCCCCCACATCTGTCCCTGAAGTGATGTATATGGGACATCGAAACATGTTGGGACATTGATATATAACCCCTTGTTAATAGGGTAAGCATGTGGAAGGGATAAGTTATCTTTACCTTTTTGGGGCATGGTTAGGCAGGAGGGCTGAGTAGGTCAAATAGGGGTGCAATAGCGTATTCCCACTGGTCATTCCGTGATACTATTTTATCCATCTCTACTACGACCAAATTGTACTTTTTGGGATTTTTTGTGCCTTTATGATGATTTTGGGCCCAATTTAAATTTGTTTGTATGTTCCGCTTTTAATCTTATTTAAGTAAAAGCTAAATTTTAAAATACACGCCTACATTTCAAGTTTTTTTCTCATGTGAAGAATAGTAATATATTTTGGACCCACTTCTAAATTTTTCTTAAAGATACTGGCCACCATACACATGTAGTAGAGACCTAATGTTTCTGCAGAACCCTGTCTAAGCACCAATGTAAACATAAATAATCATATCTCTTAACTTCTAGGCTGCCACTGTGTTCCTTGTTGGACTTCAAGATTTAAGAAGACAGACAATTAATATCTCTTTTTTCTAGTGATATAATTTTTCATACAGTCAAATAATGCCACTGTAATATTTCCTGTCCTTTTCTTTCATTAGTGCTGTCCTGGGGGATTTTTTTGTGGGCCAGGAACCATGGAAATCAACCTATGATGATGCAAATTTTTTTAAATGGCTTGAGACCCGACCACCAAATAAAGCATACAGGTAAGAGCCATTTATAAAGACACATCTATTTCATACAACTAATAAACACAAAAGACTAGCTCAATATATTCCAAATCTAAATACAATGCTCAAAAAATAAAGGGACACTAAAATACAACATCCTAGATCTCAATGAATGAAATATTCCAGATGCAATTCTTTATTCATTATTACAAAGTGGAATGCATGGAGAACAATACAACATAAAAATGACCAATGCAAATCAAAAAATCCCATGGAGGTCTGGATTTGGAATGAAACTCAAAATAAAAATAAATAAATAAATAAATCAAATATGAGGCTAATCCAACTTCAGTGGAAATGCCTCAAGACAAGGAAATGAGGCTCAGTAGTGTGTGTGGCCTTCATGTTCCTGTAGGAACTCCCTGAAATGCCTGGGCATGCTGTATGGCCCTCCACAGAAACGCCTCCCCACACCATTACTGACCCACTGCCAAGCAGGTCATGCTTGAGGATGTTGCAAGCAGCAGAACATTCTCCACGGTGTCTCCAGACTGTCATGTCTGTCACATGTGCCCAGTGCGAACCTGCTCTCATCCATCAAGAGCAATGACAAAATACAAAGTGACCAAAACAACAGCCAAAAAGGATGAGAACAGAGAAATGATCTGTTGTCCCCACCTGCAGAACCAGTCCTTCACAGGGGTTTCTTGCTAATTGCCTATCATTTCCACCTGTTGTCTGTTCCATTTGCACAAAAGCAGGATAAATTGATTCACAATCAGTGATTCATAACTAGACAGGTTGATTTCACAGAAGTGTGATTGACTTGGAGTTACACTGTGTTTAAGTGTTCTCTATATTTTTTTCGAGCAATGTACACACAGTCTATTGAGGACTTTAAAAGGAAAATATATATAATAAATATATATATATAATATATATATATATATAAAAATATATATATATATATATATATATATATATAATATATATATATATATATGTTGTGGCAGAGCGACTAAGAGTAGTTGCATGTTTCTGCCACTAGGTGGAGTCATCCTGGTAGAGACGTGCCACCAAGAGCCTGGTCTTGGTGGAGGGAGCCAATTGTTATCTGTCAGCAACACTAGGTTGCTGACAGCTGTATGTAGCATGGCTGATATCCAGCCATTATGGGTTGGCTTCCCCGGGACAGCTGCAGATGGGTGGGTGGCTGTTCCCAGGTTCCATGTCTGGAACCATGTCAGGTTCCATGTCTGGTTTTGGGCCAGTCCCTGGATGGCGATAAAAAGCCTGTCTCTCCAGGGGATCGGGGGGGCGTGGTCTGCTACCAGACTGTGGAGCAGCAGAGGAGCTAGAGACAGAGGCTCTGGCCCCCAGAGGCTTAGGAGAAGCCGGAACCAGTGGATACTGGGTAAGAGTGTGTTGTAGTACTCGGCGATAGGCTGGGGCCATGGATAGACAGGGACAGAATGTGTGTAGTTAGTGGCCAGCCGGCCTGAGGTTTTCCGTTTATGATTTATGTTTTGTGTTGTATGCCTGAATAAAGCTGGCTGATGCTAGTTTAAAACAGAAGCCTGGTGTCAGCGTGCCAATACCTTTCTACCAAGAACGGCGATCCTAGAGCTAAGTACCCCCCAGGACGGCCCAGGAGGGCGTCTGAACGCATGTGAGGCGTTACAATATATACACACACACACACTTAAAATCAGAAGTTTACAGACACTATATAAAAAGACATATATGCATGTTTTTTCACTTATCTGACATGAAATCAGAATAAACCTTACCCGTTTTAGGTCAATTAGGATCACCAAAATTATTTATATTTGTCAATAATAGAATAATATATATGAGAATAATGAGAGAGAACGTATACATACAGTCAAAAGTTCACATACATTTCCTTAGTATTTTGTAGCATTGCCCTTAAACTGTATGTCTTGGGTCATAAGTTTTGGATATCCTTCCACAAGATTCTCACAATAGTTGGTAGGAATTTTGGCCTATTCCTCCTAACAGAACTGGTATAACTGAGCCATGTTTGAAGGTTGCCTTCCTCACATCTGCCTTTTCAGCTTTGCCCATACATTTTCAATAGTATTGAGATCAGGGCTTTGTAATGGCCACTCCAAAACATTGACTTGTTTAATGTGCAAAATGTTTTTTTTCACATTTTGACACACTTACAATTTCTTTGCGGTTTCCCAGTATACTCTATGGTATGGTGATACCATTAGAAAGTACATCTTGTCCTGCAAAATAAAAACCCTCATATGTCTATGTAGATGGAAAATTAAAAGTTATGGCTCTTTGAAGGCAAGCAGGAAAAAACGAATGTGTCAACCCCCCCAAAAAAAAAGAAGCTCAGTCCTTAAGAATTTTATAAATTAACCCCTTACTGACATTTGACATATAAATACGTGTCACCATCTCAGGCAGTGGATCCTCTGGGTCACTGCGAGAGAGGATTATGAACCACGCCAGACTAAGGAGCCCCCGGTTCTTCACCAGAGCCCGGCCTAAGGCAGTTTGGACTTTGACTCCTAGGGTGCTACACCTGACGCGGCCACTCGCAGTGACAGCCAAGATACTTGAGGAGCAGGCAGAGAATAGTCAGAGTGCAGTAGTGAAGGGTCAAAATCCAGAAACACAATAGGGCAGCAACAATAGTACAAGGCAAAGCACACCAACAAATTTGAAAGTAGAGTAGCAGGAAGTGCCCTAATAAAAGGTCCAGCGACTGGTGATTGTAAGTCAGGTGTGTTTGCCCTTTAAATTTTAAAGAACTGACACACGCGCCTTAGGAAATGGGTACACAGGAGACACAGACACGAGCGCGTCCGCGGTCCAGAGTGGGGACCACGGAGCGCATTGTGACAGTATCTTATGGTGTCGGTAAGGGGCTTCGCAATCCCGCTATGTAGATGGCGGGAAGGGCTGTGCAGTTTGGG
>JAODAL010050029.1:0-27733 GCA_025379985.1 Phyllomedusa bahiana | reverse complement strand
TAAACAAAAAAATCAACATGTTCTTCCTTCAGTCCCTGCGATTTACAACTGCCCAGTAGGACTAGGAATTGATAGTTTTCAACAAAATATCATACAAGTGCGCTATCTGTGCCAAACTGAGATTCACAGAGCGCAATGAAGCTATTCAGAAGTTACACGGATGAGAAATAGCGTATTTTGCAGCAATGACAAACGAGAACAGTTGCTAGAAAATTTTTCTATCAGAATTGTCGTACAAAGTGGCTATTTGAAAAAAACTAGGGCCGCACCACGTGCAATACAGCTATTTAAAAGTTATACGGATAACAAACGGTGGTTTTGCACCAATGAAATACACCAACAGTAACTACAAAATTTCTGTATCCAAATTTAAGTACAAGCTGGCTATTTCAAAAAAACTGGGCGAACCAAAGTGCAAGACAGCTATTTAAATGTTATACGGGTAATAAAAGGTGGGTTTTGCACCAATGAAATACAACAGCAGTTACCACAAAATTTCTGAATTCAAATTTAAGAACAAGGTGGCTCTTTGAACAAAACTGGACCGCACCAAAGTGAAATACAGCTATTTAAAATTTATACGGATAATAAAAGGTGGGATTTGCACCTATGAAATACACCTGCAATTACTATCAAATTTCTATATCTTAATATAACTACATGGTGGGTCTTTGAACAAAAATGGCCTGCGCTAAAGTGAAAAACACCTATTCAAAATTTATACGGATAATAAAAGATGGGTTTTGCACATATGAAATACACCTGCAATTACTAGCAAATTTCTGTATCCTAATATAAGTACAAGGTGGATCTTTGAACAAAAATGGCCTGCGCCAAAGTGAAAAACACCTATTCAAAATTTATACGGATAATATAAGGTGGGTTTTGCACCTATGAAATACAACTGCAATTACTAGCAAATTTCTGTATCCTAATATAAGAACAAGATGGGTCTTTGAACAAAAATGGCCTGCGCCAAAGTGAAAAACACTTATTTAAAAGTTATACGGATAATAAAAGGTGGGTTTTGCACCAATGAAATACAACAGCAGTTACTAGAAAATTTTTGTATCCTAATATAAGTACAAGGTGAGTCTTTGAACAAAACTGGGCTGCGCCAAAGTGAAAAACACCTATTTAAAAGTTATACGGATAATAAAATGTATGTTTTGCACCAATGAAATACAACAGCAGTTTCTAGAAAATTTCTGTATCCTAATATAAGTACAAGGTGGGTCTTTGAACAAAACTTGGCTGTGCCAAAGTGAAAAACACCTATTTAAAAGTTATACGGATAAAAAAAAAGGTGGGTTTTGCACCAATGAAATACAACAGCAGTTACTAGAAAATTTATGTATCCTAATGTACGTACAAGGTGGGTCTTTGAACAAAACTGGGCTGCACAAAATAAAAGGTACATATCACCTCAGGTGCGAGGTGTGCTGGCCAAAAACTGGTAAAAAAAAGCCATTTCATGCAGGTTCAAAGCAGAGTCTGGGCTGCACAATATACACCCTCCTTTCAAAGCCTGCCTGCCTGTCTGTTTGTGTTCGACCGCACCCACCCCCCCACCCCCCTTGCGGCTGTACAGCACTAGATGCTTCTTTAAAAGTCTCTGTCTAACTAACTAAGAACTGAAATTCTCTAATCTACCTATGTTCTAATGTTCGCAGCTAGCATAGTTGTCTGTATGAATGAAGAGAACTGTGTCTCTGAGCTAAGCAGAGCTGTATTGAGAGAGATCTAGCACACGTCCTGCTCTAATGAGAGACACTGACACAATGATGAAGAACAGGAAACGCTGTTCTATGCAAAACAAGGTCATGTGATTTTTCCAGCCAATGACAACCATACACATCACAGTCATGACGTCGCACACCCAGCTCACCCTGCTCTATGCTCTTAGCTGATTTGCTGGCCGCCAAAATGACAGTAAGTGCCGAAAATGGCGCGATAGTAATAGATTATGCGCAGATTCTCACCTAAAATATCGCGTGATTGGAAATTTCCGATCAACCTAAAAACCGTGCCGATTTCAACTTTGTCGATTATAATCACTCATCCTTAGTATAGATTCCACCTCCCTAACTGGAGGAAGAATAAAATTTCGTACTGCAGAGATCACTTTGAATGTTGGGAGTTCGCATACCGAAAAGCTTTCATTTTTGTCATGAAGAAACTCACTGCCCTGGCTTCGCCTCCATAATCCTGTGCTTGACTGTAGGACCACTGAGTTGATCAAATGGGGGGACTCGTGTGGTTCCCATTCGAAGATGGTGCATCGCTTGGTGTGTGCTGTAATTAATACTCATGATATTTCAGAATTTAATGGCGGCGTGGCGGATAATCTGCCTCCACACCAGCCTGATGATTGCACCATAGACCTTTCTCCAGGGGCAAAGCTCAACTGTTCCGCCCCAAAAAAGAATCTATGTATCAGTATATTAAGGAACCTGAAAATGTTCTTTCTCCAGAAGTAATTGTCGCCACCTTGACTCCAGATCTAGCGTCCTCTGCTACTGACTCACAAAGTTCCGTGCTTTCCGAACCGTTTCCTCTTTACTGTAACGATGGTTTCCACCTCATGTATTCAGCCGTTTTAGGTTGTGAAACCAAAAAAGAATCCGCTGTTAATTGACTGTGCAGAATCTGGGCTAGGAGTCATAAGATTATAAAAAACGCCCAACAAACACAAATCAATAAGAAACGCCGACAAAGACCAAAATGTTTCCGCCTTTGAGTCTCATTAGCAAAATATGCTCCCAAGCCTGTAAAGGAAAGATCTTACCAAGCGTACCCTGCTTAGCCTGGAGGGTCTGAGGGTCCGGTGGCCCCTCCTAAGAGGGGGGGGGGGTACTGTCATGATCATGCCCGGCAGCCCCCAGCTTTGGACTCTAGTCGCCAGCCACGGCCTGTGCAACCGAAAACAGTGGTTTATGACATAACGCTTTGTATTTATCTTACTGTGTGAACTTGTTTTTACTTTTCTACTTGCTTAATTGATTCCTGGCCAATGCCCGTGGCCGGAAATCCTCCATCACTCTTTTAGTTAACCTCTTCCTCGCTGATTGACTGTTTTGTAAACCAATCTGGTTTTGTGTTTGTTCCACCTATCACCTCTCTTCTGTTTTCCCTGGTTCCCTATTTAAGGATTCCTTTGCCAGTCATCTTTGCCTGCTATACTGGTCTTTTTGTTGCCTGTAGCTAGCCTTATTCTTCCTTGCCCATTCCTGTTACCTTACCTTTGGCTTTGCTTCTGACTTCTCTTCTGCCTCCTGTATTTGTACTACGTCTCCCGGCTGTTACCTACCTGGCTCGGCTTACGTTTATTCTTCAGTCTCCCGATTTGGTCTCCCAACAGTTGCCATCTTTGCTCGTCTGACCTTCCATTTTGTGTTCTGTGTCCGTTTGTCTATGTCCTGTGTCTACATTTATTTAATGCAGTTTTTAGTCTTCAGGTTTGGGCCGACCTTTTAAGGAGTTGGGTTCCCCAAAAGGCAGGGACAGCTGTTTGGACCAGTGTCAGGGCCTCACTCTGTTTGTGTCTGTTCGTGTGCCTGACCGGTTCCTGACAAGTGTCTGGTGAAATGAGTGGTTTTTCTACTCAGGTGACAGGAGAGGAGAACCAGGAGCAACCGGAGGAGGTAGAGGGAGATGAGGAAAAAGAGCCAGATGACCCAAACACGCTGTGGCAGTATACAATGAAGATGGAAGTAGGGAGTCCCTCAGAGTCACTGGCGCAGATGGCCCGCTGCATGCTGGTTTGGCTGGGTAGTGACAACGAATAGTCACCATCCGGCAGAGGGATGACTTCTAGCTCTCCACCCTCTTGGACCCTCGCTACCAGTCCAAAATGGGAGCCTTTTTTTCACCTGCCGAGAGGGAAGACAAACTCAAGTACTATAGACAAATCCTAGGTAGTCAGTTGGCCGTTGCCTATGTGCGCCATCATCCATCTTCTGGCAGGTCTGTCCAGGGGTGTTCCTCAGCGCTCACGTACCACTGCCACGGCTGCTGTGGGAGGGTGGGGAAGTAGGAGCAGTACCAACTCCTTCAGCAGCAACCTGAGTCTGGAGTCGTTTCCTTCACCCGCCTAGTGAGGAAGGTACTCACCAGCAGCAGCACCAGCACCTGGAGCAGACCCTGAACCAGCAGGTGGTGGCCTACTTGGACAGCACTCTGCCACCCCACATAGAAGATCCGCTGGACTACTGGGCAGCCAAACTGGATTTTTGGCCGCAAGTTGCTGAGTTGGCACTGGAGAAGCTGTCCTGCCTGGCCAGTAGTGTGGCGTCAGAGCGGGTGTTCAGTGTGACGGGGGCTATAGTTGCCCCAAGGAGAACTCACTTGTCTACCTGAAATGGGGAGAGACTGACCTTTGTCAAGATGAATCAGGCGGGGATCGGCCAGGATTTCCACACACCAATGCCATATGCATCAGATTAGATCAGCCATGACGCCTCATCAAAACTTTGAGAAATGAGTCTGGATTATTATGGCTACCTGCCCACTATTCTGATGCTGCCATCCACCTGATGCCACATATCTGCTGCCAGCTGCTCCATCTACCACCTAACATCTTTACCAGGGAATGGTATTGCCACCCACCTGCCCACTCTTCATTGGCCATTATGTAGACTTCTGATACTGCCGCCACCTCCACACTGTGTCATTGTGCCATTCTCCGGCCTGATGCTGCTGCTGTTGCTGCCGCCACCTCCACAATGTGTCATTGTACCAGTCTGTGGCCTACTCATGCTGCTGCCACATCCACACTGTCATTGTGCCACGCTCCGACCTCATGCCGCTGCTGTTGCTGCCGCCACATCCACACTGTGTCATTGTGCTACTCCGTGACCTACTCATGTTGCTACCAACTCCGCAATCTGTCACTTGCCACTCTGTGGACTACTCATGTTGCTGCCACCTCCTCTATTTGTCATTGTGCCATTCTGTGGCCTACTCATGTTGTTGCCACCTCCACAATCTGTCATTGTGCCCCTCTGTTGCCTAATCCTGCTGCTGCCACCTCCACAATCTGTCATTGTGCCACATTGTGGCCTACTCATGTTGCTGCCACCTCCACAATCTGTCACTTGCCACTCTGTGACCTACTCATGATGCTGCCACCTCCACAATCTGTCATTTGCCACCATGTGGCCTACTCATGTTGCTGCCACCTCCACAATCTGTCACTTGCCACTCTGTGGCCTACTCATGATGCTGCCACATCCACTCTGTCTTTGTGCCACTCTCCGACCTCATGCCGCTGCTGTTGCTGCCACCACCTCCACACTGTGTCATTGTGCCACTCAGTGACCTACTCATGTTGCTACCAACTCTGCAATCTGTCATTTGCCACTCTGTGGCCTATTCATGTTGCTGCCACCTCCACAATCTGTCATTGTGCCACTCTGTGGCCTACTCATGTTGCTGCCACCTCCACAATCTGTCACTTGCCACTCTGTGGCCTTATCATGATGCTGTCACCTCCTCAATTTGTCATTGTGCCACTCTGTGGCCTACTCGTGTTGCTGCCATCTCTACAGTCTGTCATTGTGCCACTCTGTTGTCTACTCATGCTGCTGCCACATCCACACTGTGTCATTGTGCCCCATTGTGACCTACTCATGTTGCTGGCACCTTCACAATCTGTCATTTGCCACTTTCTGGCCTGCTCATGTTGCTGCCACCTCCACAATCTGTTTGCCACTCTGTAGCTTACTCATGTTGCTGCCACCTCCTCAGTTTGTCATTGTGCCACTCTGTGGCCTACTCATACTGCTGCCACCTCCACACTATGTCTTTGTGCCACTCTGTGGCATACTCATGCTGCTGCCAACCGACCACTATCTCAGTTGACCACCCTGTGGTTTCCTAATGCTGTTTCCACCCTCCACCACTCTATGACGTTGCCACTATGTTTGGTTTTCCCCTTCTTTTAATCTGTCAGAAGGAATGAAAAGGACAAACACAACCAATTGTGTTTTTGGAGAGGCCGTAAGGCCAGTATGACATGGTCCTTTGTTTGCATCAGGATTGTCTGATGATTAGGTAGACAAAAGCTACAGAACACAGATGACATGCAAATATCCTATTTACTGGTCATCTCTGTTTTGGATCAACTCCTGTTTGCTTTTGGGTTTAGCAATGCTGATGGATTAATGACCAATTGAAATCGGACACTGACGGATGAAATGAAGGGCAAAATGATCAGTGACGTCAATGAAAAATTACTGCCGACACCCTCTCCACTCATTCGGGGGCCTCTACATGTATCAGCGTTTAACAGAACAGGTTCTGTCATAATCTGTGGAATCATCTGATGTCGGTGTAAAAGGAGTGCGCTCTTTGACGCTATAGTAGGATTTTGGCCCTCAGCTTGTTTTTTTCCAGCTGGCGCTGAGCGGCGGCTGTCAGCTGCGTGTCATACTAAAACACAGCATTGTATGAAGACCAAACCAATCTCCCTCTGCATATTTAAGCATGGCACAATGTTCTACAACACCCTACAGGTTCTGTGCAGCCAGGAAATAGCTGTTTTTTAGTGTGATTCAGCGCAAAAAAAATTTGGGTCCAAACGATTTTTTGCGAAAAATTAGGCGAATCAGCCAAATCGAATTTTTGAGAAATTCGCTCATCTTTAGTCATAACCATACAATAATACACAGGTGAATGGATCACCCCTCAGTCCGTCCATGGGATTAATCATATATATTACTTTGGCAGAACACTATTTGGAAAATGCTTTAAGGAGGTCTGATGGTGCAGGGATTCATGGCAGGAACATGAACAGTAGTAAAGTAACTATATATCTCAGCACTCTTCAAAAGGATACATTAAACCAGCTCTAAAGATAACAAATATTACACATCTAAATGATACAAGATAATATTTTATCAGATAAAAACAAATAGTAAATAAATAAAACACCAGATGGAAAAATAGAAGGTCAGTGTGTTAATAAACTGGTTGAAAACAAACCTGAAGGCTATGTCTACACAGCAATATTAAAATGTTGTCCAAAATCTAACAGCATTTCAACATTGCTGGACCGTGCTGTTTTTGCAGATTTGTGGTAAACGCCACCTGTTGGTTTTCAGATTTGCTGTCGGCCCTGTACATTGAATGTATGGGAATCCAACGGCAAAACAGCAGACGCACTGACATGTTTTAAATTTTTAATTTTGGTCTATATTTAAATTTTTCGTTTTGGTCTATATAGCACTGGGTACAGTTGGAGTTTCAACACATAAAGCCCATAATTACCTTGATGTATATTTTTGGTATATAAGCTTGGGATAAGATAGTTTCCACTGTAGGGGCTACAATATATTCCCAAACTTGTGTACCATGAATATATATTTAGGGTGACATGTATGTACGGTGCTAGTGTTGAGCGATTTAATTGAGAAAAGTTAAAATCAAGTTGATTTTTACAGTTTTCTCGATCTTGATCCGATCCGGGAAAAAAAATCGCGATCAAGAATTGCGATCGAGCGCCGTACCATTTTCACTGACTTTAAGCTGCTTCCTGTACTTTTGCACCATCCAATCAGTGCAGAGCACAGAGGAGGGTCAAAAACATCACCACTGAGGGTGTTGTGATCTCATTGGCTGCTAAAATCACATGACCGTCTTATGTGTATGTCACTATATTTCCTGTTGAACACCATTTTGATTATAGTCTGTGAACTGAACACACTGCTCTTTCTCTGTGCTTGGTTGAAAGCAGGCAGATACACCATTTCCCAGCGATTTGACAAAGGAAAAGCTGCTAGATAGATTAGTTAGTGTTGGGGTACAGCAAGATTAGGGAATCCTAGACAGTATTAGTTAGGGATTTTTATTTTGCCGACTGCATCTTTCTCATCTTTATTTTGATTTTCCAAAAGTTTATTGATTCTGTTTTGGGGGGACAGCTTGTACACAAGACAATGTTAGAAAATTTGCTCTCAAAAGGAATCGCTTTGATATACTGGTTTCTTGCTGAAAATTTGATCCCATGCCCAAAATTTCCATGCTGCAGTTTTGGGGAGACAGCCAGTGTACAAGACACCATTCTTCCAAAAGACCCCATTTCATATATATTCCACAGAAAAAATTCTGATTATATTCCTATTTGCCAGTTTCAAAGTATAGGGATTCAAGAAAACTGTTGATTTGCTGTTAGGGATCTTCCATAAGACCCCATTTCACAGATATTCCATAGAAAGAATTCTGTTTCTAATCGTAGTTGCCAGTTGGAAGTTAAAGGGATTTAAGAACCCTTGTAATTTGCTGCCTTTGGAGTACAGTTCTTCAATAAGAGACTGTGAACAAATCTTGATCTTTTTAATATTTATCTGTTTGAACATGGAGCGAACTAGAGGTGGTAAGCTAACAAGGTGGGGTGTAAGACGTGGAGCTAGAGGTATGAGACAAGGCACTCCTTCCGTGCTCCGGACAACACACAAGCGAGCACATCGTCAGTCGCAGGACCGTCAGGTCTGTTATCGCTTGCTCGGTTCCCTGTGAATCTCAGTACTGAAGAGTGTCGCCAATCTGTTCTTCAGTGGTTAACACAACCTGCATACAGCGGTTTTACCTCCTCATCCTCTCAGTCACGGCCACAAATGTCATCATCAGTTCAACCTGAAGTAAACACAGCCCAAATATAACCCATTGTACAGAATGTAATAATCCATATTATGAAGAGCTCTTTGCTCACACAATGCGGTTGGGGTCAAAAGGCATTTAAAAAGATAAAGAGGCCAAAAAAGGATGATTTTGCCTGCTCTGACACCCAATTTCTGATGCCCTCAGAGGAGGAGAAGGAAGATGGGCCATCGGCAGAAATCCCCCGCGGTCAGCAATGCCTCGCAGTGCCTATAGGTTCTAGCCCGCAGCTTTAGGATGTAGACTGTCAGGAAGAGGGTCACCTGTGATGATGATGATGACATTGCAGATCCAACGTGGTCTTTTCAGCTGCAGCTTGCGAGCGCCTCATCAGTGGAGGAGGAGGAGGATGGGGTAGTGTCAGTGCGGGTCGGGAGAGATCGGTCGCACAAGTCCGCTGACATTAATCCGCCAGCCATGGTCAGTGGTGGCAATGGGAACACCGCTACTAGGTTTTCACCGTCAAAGAGGTCCAGGACCTGTGAAGCCTGGGCCTTTTTCCATCAAGCCTCAGCCAATGTCATATGCCAGATTTGCCATCAATGCGTCAGTAGAGGAAAGAATATAAAGAGTTTAACCACTACGAACATGAACTGACACATGCATGTAAGGCATGAACTGATGTGGAGGAGTCACTTGGAGAAAAAAGCCCACACAGGTCCTGGGCTTCCAACCATTTTGACATCCTCTGTCTCCTCCTTCTCCGCCACTTCCAAGACAAAGCGCTCCTCTGCTGCCGATGTGCCAGAGCAGCATGAACAAGTACCATCCCCAGTCCCAGACACTGTCGGACAATTCCCACCACCAGCAACACAGCCTACCCCTTCTCCTTCCACCAGTTTGACCTTCACGCCATACAGCGGCCAGTCCAGCAGCCAGCCTTCTGTGTACCAGGTGTGGGAGCAGAAGAAACGCTTTCACCCCAAACATCCCAAAGCCAAAAGCCTGACTGTCGGCATTGCCAGTCTGTTAGCCTTGGAAATGTTGCCATTCTGCCCGGTGGACACAGATGGATTCCACCACATCATGGCCATGGCATTCCCCTAATATCAGACGCCAAGCAGGCATTTCTTTGCCAGAAAAGCTGTTCCTGCCCTGGCCCGTCACGTGGCAGAAAAGATCTCCAGCGCATTGTCTGCATCTGTGCCCACTAAAGTCCATCTCACTACAGACACATGGACTAGTAAGCACGATCAAGGGCGTTACATCTCAATGACTGCACACTAGGTGAGTTTGGTGGATGACAGTGCCTGTGCTGATGATGGGTCTCGGGCACGGCGGACACTCTTCCACACTGCTGGGATGGTGCAGGATCCAGATCCCCAACCTCCACGGGTAGCATCACGTGCCAAGAGAGACAAGGCCATTCTGAAATTAATGTGTCTTGGAGACCATCAACACACAGGTTAAGAGTTGTGGACGGCTCTGCGCACTCAGAATGACCAGTGACTGGGTGCTAAGGACCTAGCGCCAGGCAAGGTGCTGTTCGACAATGGGAGAAATCTCCTTGCTGGTCTTAGGATTGGTAGACTTATGCACATCCCTTGCCTGGCACATGTCATGAACCTGGTTGTGCAGAAATTTCTTAAGCACTACCCTGGTCTTGACTGTCTGCTTGAGGAAGGCTTGAGGTCTTAGCTCACACTTCCGGCGTTCGCACCCTGCTTCGGCACGACTGGCAGCGGTGCAACGTCATCTGGGCCTCCCCAACAACCATCTCAGAGTTGACGTGGCAACACGCTGGAATTCCACCCTCCACATGCTCCAGCGATTGTGGCAGCAGCGTAATGCCATTATGCAGTATGAAGTGTCGCATGACCTGATGAGCAGTGGTGCAGACCTCGAGGTGTTGACCTATAGAGAGTGGAGGCAGGTGAAGGGTCTCTGCAACATCATTGACAGTTTTAAAGACACAACCAAAATGGTCAGTCAGGACAATGGCATTGTCAGCATGACCATTGTGGTGATATTTTTACTGGATCAAGTTCTGGACAATCTGCAGCAGCAGGTCCCAGCAGTGATGGAGTAGGAGGGGCCTTACTCGCCAGAGGATATAGAAGGCCCAACTTTTTCCAAAATTTATAGGTCTTCTTTAGGCGGTGGTTCGAGGTCCAGGGCTGGTGCAGGACAGTACTTCAGCTCACAGAGTAGAGTGCATGAGGCTAGCCAGGGCTCTTTTGACGCTCAGGATGAGGAAGTGGAGGAGGATGATGAGGCAGGGGTGGACACCGACGGCACCAATTTCCCTTCAGTGGTAAGAGGTTGGCACAGATTTCAGAAGGAGGAGGAAGATCTGTTTAGTGCCCCTCAACCCTGAGGCTTGGGAAATCCCGGCAGCATCTCATACATGAGTGCTTGGATGCTACATTACCTGCAACATGGTCCACGCATCAAGGCAATCAAAATAAACAGCGGTTACTGGGTGGCCCACCTCCTTGATCCACGTTACAAATCAGAAGTCAGCAATTTCCTTTGACCAACTCAAATTGACAGTAGACTGCTGGAATTTGAGACTGTTCTAATTGAACAACTCAATACATCTGTTACGTCTTCTTCACGTTCTAATGTCACGGTGGAAAAACGACAGCAAAGCGCCAGCAGAAGAACGGTAAGCAGCCATAGCAGCAGCATCAGCGGCAGTGGGCAGTGTGGCAGAAGCCTATGGGGCCATCGTTTTTTACCACCTCACCAACGTCTGCAAGGCAGGGCAGCATTCAGACACACAGAGACCCTCTTAAGACCATGGTCCATGATTACCTGCGGTTCAACACCAATGTTTTTGGACTTGGTCTGGACCCAATCGACTTCTGGGTGTCCAAACTGGGTGAATGGCCTGAGCTTGCTTTATCCGGCCCAGCAGTCAGCATTATCTCAGAATGCACCTTCAGCACAGCTGACAGGGTGATAACTGTCCAAAATTTAATTTTTTCTGGTTTTGGGGTCAGGCTACTGTAAAAGGGATGCCAGGGGTGCCAATAGGGCAGTACTCTTGTCAGTGACCCTAATCAAAAAGGGGCCCGGTGATATGTTAAAAATAGGAACTAATAATGGGTGGGGGCCCCATTTGATTTAGCTGCATGGGGCCCTGAAACTGACAGTAGCCCTGGCTCCTACCGCACCTCTAATAACTACGGCCTTGCCAACTGAACCTCCGTGTTCCCCGTTGGGATGTTCCTGCTGCCGCCACATATATCACATGCTCTTGGGCCTTGGTGCAAAAAGTAAAATGGGGCTCCTGCCAGTCACCATGTACCATTTCCAATACCGGTATCTTCTTATGTGTCAAAGAGGCCCCGAAGCAGCTGCTACCACTGCACCTCCTATAGCTATGCCCCTGCTTGCAAGCTGTCTTCATCTTTTCAGCCATTGAAAGGAATGAAGTTTTTGTAGCCTCTCAGTTTTTCTCTGTGACTCTTAGAGCCAAATTTTCTTCACTAAGTTGTTCCACGTATCCAGTTAATGTTATGGAGGGTAATTCCAGCTTCTCCTCACCTGTATAGGTATAAAAATTAACCAGAACATCTTCTCCCATTGACTTTAATGGGAATCGACGATCAGATCAAGAATTGAATAAATTTTCTTCAAATTCAAGAATCGACTTAATCTCTATTTTTTTTTTTAGCAATCGCTCATCTCTAGTACTAACCACTGAGCCAATGTGTTGCACTGTCCTAACCACTGAGTGTCTGTGACCGTACAGTGACAGCAAGAATCTGCCCCATATACCTGAGCTGATGACTCTGGCACTTCCGTATCTTCTCTTACTTGTTCAGAGAGATTTCCACTTTCTGTGCTGACTGCAGCAGATCCTGGGTTCTGTGTAGATGAATGATGAATTGGATATTAGCTCTGTAGTCCTCACACATGACCTGAGCATATAGAGAGACTAACAAGATGAATATATCTGCATAAACTCAACCAGGGTATTAACCAAAGGTGGACATGACAGTGGGAAGGGTTACTGGAATTTGTGTCTGCATAGTAGTAGAGATTTCAGGGATATGGATATCTTTCCAACAAAAACAAATAAAATTAAAAATATTTCTTATTTGCTTCCTAAATGCAAAGTAACTCTAAAGCTTTACTACCAAGAATATTTTACAAATTGGGGCATAACAGTAAGAAGCAGATACAATCCAGCTTAATACAACTGCAGGACCTTGGTGACAACTCAATGATATGACAAATATCCTGAACTGCACCATGGAGGAGGAGGAGGAGGAGTATTATGGTGGTGGACAATAACAAGAGGAAACATGGGGAACCTGTGAGAAACCATTAGGAGCAGTCTTAGGCCATGTTCACACGGCTTATTTCGCCACGGATTGGCGCCGTACTGCCCCGGATTTGCGCTGCAGTGCAACGCCAATCCGTCACAGTAATTACGGTAATCCATTGTTCTCATAGAGAACAGTGGATTCCGTCGATCCTCCCCACTCGGCGAATCCGCCGCGGGGGGAGAAAGTGACCTGCACATTATCCAGGCGCAATACGCGCCGTGGATAATGCAAGTCTATGGGGCCGGCGAGCAGCGCCCCCGCCCCTTATTCAAGCCAGAATTGCGAGCGCGATCCGGCTCACAATTATGGCTTGAATAAGCCGTCTGAACATGGCCTAAACATGAAAGGGACTCATGGGGAGCAGTGTATATGAGAGAAGAGGTCATAGCTAGCAGTGTGTATGATAGAGGGGGTCATGAAGGGAAGTGTGTATGAGAAAGGAGGTCATAGAGAGCAGTGTATATGAAACAGGTGATCATGTGGAGCAGATTGTATGAAAGAGGAAGACATGGGAAGCAGTGTATATAAAAGAGGGGTCCATGTGGGACAATGAATATGAGAGAGGAGGTAATGGGTGAGTGATACATATAAGAGAGGGGGCATGGGGAGCAATGAATATGAGAGAGGGTGGTGGAAAGCAAAGTACCTTCAGGAATGGCCTATATGCTACAACCTGGTGCAGAGCTACAATTTTGTTTCTGGTGTCCATCAACAGCTCTTTGGTCTTTCACCATAGTGGATTTTGGCGTGTGAATGAGGTGCCATTACTACAGGTAATGAGTGGAGGACAGAGGAGCCTCTTACAGAAGAAGTTAAAGGTCTGTGAGAGCCAGAAATCTTACTTGTTTGTAGGGGACCAAATACTTATTTTCCACCATAATTTGCAAATAAATTCTTTCCAAATCAGACAATGGGATTTTCTGGATTTCTTTTCTCATTTTGTCTCTCATAGTTGAGGTGACCTATGATGTCAATTACAGGACGCTCTCATCTTTTTAAGTGGGAGAACTTGCACAATTGGTGGATGACTAAATAATGTTTTTCCCCACTGTATAAGGACATGTCACTCCAACACAGAAGTTGTTCTATTTTTGCAGCCATTGTCAGTCGCACTGAGATGGGACTATCGGCTGCACTATGGCCGAGTTGTGGCCCCACATATATTACTACCCTTATTGTGCAGTGTATGAAGGATAAAGCTGCAGGGGCCAGATTTATACTTAGCTTCTAGCTACACTAAGTGTAAATAAAAACTGTTCAACTGGGAAATGCTGCCTAAAATCTTTTTTGGAACCTATGGGATCAGATGCCATGGAGTGTCTACATGTGGTGTCGCCTATGGGATCAGACGCCATGTAGTGTCTACATGTAGTGTCGGCCTATGGGATCAGACGCCATGGAGTGTCTACATGTAGTGTCAGCCTATGGGATCAGACACCATGGAGTGTCTACATGTAGTGTCAGCCTATGGGATCAGACTCCATTGAGTGTCTACATGTGGTGTCAGCCTAGGGGATCAGACACCATGGAGTGTCTACATGTAGTGTCAGCCTATGGGATCAGACGCCATGTAGTGTCTACATGTAGTGTCGGCCTATGGGATCAGACACCATGGAGTGTCTACATGTAGTGTCAGCCTATGGGATCAGACTCCATTGAGTGTCTACATGTAGTGTCAGCCTATGGGATCAGACACCATGGTGTGTCTACATGTGGTGTCAGCCTAAGGGATCAGACACCATGGAGTGTCTACATGTAGTGTCAGCCTATGGGATCAGATGCCATGGAGTGTCTACATGTAGTGTCAGCCTATGGGATCAGACGCCATTGAGTGTCTACATGTGTTGTCAGCCTATGGGATCAGATGCCATGGAGTGTCTACATGTAGTGTCAGCCTATGGGATCAGATGCCATGGAGTGTCTACATGTGGTGTCAGCCTATGGGATCAGACACCATGGTGTGTCTACATGTAGTGTCAGCCTATGGGATCAGATGCCATTGAGTGTCTACATGTAGTGTCAGCCTATGGGATCAGACACTATGGTGTGTCTACATGTAGTGTCAGCCTATGGGAACAGACGCCATTGAGTGTCTACATGTAGTGTCAGCCTATGGGATCAGACACTATGGAGTGTCTCCATGTAGTGTCAGCCTATGGGATCAGATGCCATGGAGTGTCTACATGTAGTGTCAGCCTATGGGATCAGACGCCATGGAGTGTCTACATGTAGTGTCAGCCTATGGGATCAGACGCCATGGAGTGTCTACATGTAGTGTCAGCCTATGGGATCAGACGCCATGAAGTGTCTACATGTAGTGTCAGCCTATGGGATCAGAGACCATGGAGTGTCTACATGTGGTGTCAGCCTATGGGATCAGACGCCATGGAGTGTCTACATGTAGTGTCAGCCTATGGGATCAGACGCCATGGAGTGTATACATTTAGGGCGACATGTATGATCAGGATTTCCGCCTGTTTTTTGGCGTATACTGCGCCTCCCAGCCCGAATCCCGCTGTCGGAGGCAGGGATGCGGTGTTAGGCGCAGCGTTCGCCACTTTCAGCTGCGCCCCGCATGAAGGGGCGGGCAGTGGGCGCGGTGTGGGTGCGGGGTAGGCGTTCCGGGGCGGGACGCGGCGCGCTCGAAAACTCCGAGGCATGTACGATGGCGAGTCGGCAAAGCGAGGCGCAGTGCAGCGCTCGGCAGCTCCGACAAGCAGACCTGGTTTATTTTGGTGTAAATGCTCCGGCAGAGGTGAAATGAAGCAGGATCGGAACATGCGAGGAAGCAGATAGAAGATCGCGACAGAAATCTCGGCGCTCCGTGCAGCAGGAGTATGATTCCGAAAAAAATCGCCTTTATAAAGGCGGAAAACAGTGTCAGAAAAGAGCTGAACGTAAAAAATAAAAAATATATTAAAAAAATCACTTTCCAAAACTCTAAAACGGCGCAATATCAAGAATTAGGATATTGTAAATTGCCGGGAAATACAGTGATTCAAATTCTGAAACCTATTCTCATTGGTCGGCATAAACCGGCCAATCAGGATAGGAGCGACAGTGAACCATTAAAACCTATGGGTAAGGATTGACCAATCAGAATCCACGGCGGGACAGTTCAAAATACAGTAAAAATGCAGAAAAGAGCTGATTGACTGAGCTAGCGGGGGCTTGGCTAGCTCAGCCAATCAGAATAGGAGCGACAAAGACCCATTATAGCCTATGGAGAAGTTTAAACCAATCAAAATCAAAGGCGGGATAGTTCAAAATACAGTAAAAATGCAGAAAAGAGCTGATTGGTTAAGCTAGCGAGGGCTTGGCTATCCCAGCCAATCAGAATAGGAGCGACAGAGACCCATTATCACCATGGAGTATCTACATGTAGTGTCAGCCTATGGGATCAGACGCCATTGAGTGTCTCCATGTAGTGTCAGCCTATGGGATCAGACGCCATGGAGGGTCTACATGTAGTGTCAGCCTACGGGATCAGACACCATGGAGTGTCTCCATGTAGTGTCAGCCTATGGGATCAGACGCCATTGAGTGTCTACATGTAGTGTCAGCCTATGGGATCAGATGCCATGGAGTGTTTACATGTGGTGTCAGCCTATGGGATCAGACACCATGGAGTGTCTACATGTAGTGTCAGTGTATGGGATCAGACTCCATGGAGTGTCTACATGTGGTGTCAGCCTATGGGATCAGATGCCATGGAGTGTCTACATGTAGTGTCAGCCTATGGGATCAGACGCCATGGAGTGTCTACATGTAGTGTCAGCCTATGGGATCAGATGCCATGGAGTGTTTACATGTGGTGTCAGCCTATGGGATCAGACGCCATGGAGTGTCTACATGTAGTGTCAGCCTATGGGATCAGATGCCATGGAGTGTCTACATGTTGTGTCAGCCTATGGGATCAGACGCCATGGAGTGTCTACATGTAGTGTCAGCCTATGGGATCAGACACCATGGAGTGTCTACATGTGGTGTCAGCCTATGGGATCAGAGGCCATGGAGTGTCTACATGTAGTGTCAGCCTATGGGATCAGAAGCCATGGAGTGTCTACATGTAGTGTAAGCCTATGGGATCAGTGGCCATGGAGTGTCTACATGTGGTGTCAGCCTATGGGATCAGACGCCATGGAGTGTCTACATGTGGTGTCAGCCTATGGGATCAGACGCCATGGAGTGTCTACATGTAGTATCAGCCTATGGAATCAGATGCCATTGAGTATCTACGTGTAGTGTCAGCCTATGGGATCAGAAGCCATGGAGAGTCTACATGTAGTGTCAGCCTATGGGATCAGACGCCATGGAGTGTCTACATGTAGTGTCAGCCTATGGGATCAGACGCCATGGAGTGTCTACATGTAGTGTCAGCCTAGGGGATCAGACGCCATGGAGAGTCTACATGGGGTGTCAGCCTATGGGATGAGACGCCATGGAGGGTCTACATGTAGTGTCAGCCTATGGGATCAGACACCATGGTGTGTCTACATGTAGTGTCAGCCTATAGGATCAGACGCCATGGAGTGTCTACATATAGTATCAGCCTATGGGATCAGATGCCATTGAGTGTCTACATGTGGTGTCAGCCTATGGGATCAGATGCCATTGAGTGTCTACATGTAGTGTCAGCCTATGGGATCAGACGCCATGGAGGGTCTACATGTAGTGTCAGCCTACGGGATCAGACACCATGGAGTGTCTACATGTAGTGTCAGCCTATGGGATCAGACGCCATTGAGTGTCTACATGTAGTGTCAGCCTATGGGATCAGACGCCATTGAGTGTCTACATGTAGTGTCAGCCTATGGGATTAGACGCCATGGAGTGTCTACATGTAGTGTCAGCCTATGGGATCAGACGCCATTGAGCGTCTACATGTGGTGTCAGCCCATGGGATCAGACGCCATGGAGTGTCTACATGTAATGTCAGCCTATGGCATCAGACGCCATGGAGTGTCTACATGTAGTGTCAGCCTATGGGATCAGACACCATGGAGTGTCTACATGTGGTGTCAGCCTATGGGATCAGACGCAATGGAGTGTCTACATGTAGTGTCAGCCTATGGGATCAGACGCCATGGAGTGTCTACATGTAGTGTCAGCCTATGGGATCAGATGCCATGGAGTGTCTACATGTGGTGTCAGCCTATGGGATCAGACGCCCTGGAGTGTCTACATGTTGTGTCAGCCTATGGGATCAGACGCCATGGAGTGTCTACATGTAGTATCAGCCTATGGGATCAGATGCCATTGAGTATCTACGTGTAGTGTCAGCCTATGGGATCAGATGCCATGGAGAGTCTACAAGTAGTGTCAGCCTATGGGATCAGACGCCATGGAGTGTCTACATGTAGTGTCAGCCTATGGGATCAGACGCCATGGAGTGTCTACATGTAGTGTCAGCCTATGGGATCAGACGCCATGGAGTGTCTACATGTGGTGTCAGCCTATGGGATTAGACGCCATGGAGTGTCTACATGTAGTGTCAGCCTATGGGATCAGACACCATGGTGTGTCTACATGTAGTGTCAGCCTATAGGATCAGACGCCATGGAGTGTCTACATATAGTATCAGCCTATGGGATCAGATGCCATTGAGTGTCTACATGTAGTGTCAGCCTATGGGATCAGACGCCATGGAGGGTCTACATGTAGTGTCAGCCTACGGGATCAGACACCATGGAGTGTCTCCATGTAGTGTCAGCCTATGGGATCAGACGCCATTGAGTGTCTACATGTAGTGTCAGCCTATGGGATCAGACGCCATTGAGCGTCTACATGTAGTGTCAGCCTATGGGATCAGACGCCATTGAGTGTCTACATGTAGTGTCAGCCTATGGGATCAGACGCCATTGAGCGTCTACATGTGGTGTCAGCCCATGGGATCAGATGCCATGTAGTTTCTACATGGAATGTCAGCCTATGGGATCAGACGCCATTGAGTGTCTACATGCATTACCTCTTGCGGATTCTGTTCCACAGTTGACACTTCTTTTCCTTCGTCTGGCTCCTCTGAGTCCGTCCGGTTTTCTTCATCATGGAGGTCACCTGTGTCCTCCGCCTGTGTTAAAGTATATAAGTGTTTATCATCAGTCATATGTGCGTTTCTTTATATAAGATGTAAAACGACGCTCCGCAGAAAGTCTCACCTGTTTAATGGTGTTGCGCTCCGCCATGGTGAACTGCTGCTCCTGCAAAAAATACCGAATATTATAAACCTGCTATTATATTAGATAAACCTTTTACCTTCTTTGCAGACATTGACCTCTTAATTTACATTATCCTCAGGTTACAATATTTCAGGTGTACAATGATCCTTCCTGGGACATTGTAGCCTAAAGCTGTTTTTAATTAAAATTGCTGCAGATGCAGTCAGCATGGACATTTACCACATTTAAACTACACTACTATCTCATGTCTGTAGTTCCTGTTCCTGCTGCTTCTACAAACTGTATTCTACTGCTGCCACCAGCTGGATTTACAAGTCTTACAGCTGAATGTATTTTGAAATATACACCTGTATGACCTTGATGTGCACTGCATACAGCTCTTACTCCTCCTCCTTGTAGCCCTCCAAATGTCTATTTTTAAATGCCTCCACCTGTATTACTACCAAATGTACTAAGTCCTGTTATCCTGAACCTCCATGTTTCCCATTGGCATGTTCTTGCTGCCAAAAATGGTACTGCTGCCTAATCTTGTTGAACCGGAATCTCCATGTTCCCCATTGCCTAATCTTTTTAATCCGGAAACTCACTGTTCCCCATTGCCTTATCCTGTCGAACCAGAACCTCCATGTTTCCCACTGCTAGAAATACTGCCCTATTGGCTCCCCTGCCAGTTACCATGTGCAATTTCCAATACTGGTGTCTTCTTATGCGTAAAAGGGGCTTTTGGGTTCCCTAAGGATGCTGGGTCCTGTAGCGACTGCTACCGCTGCACCCCCTATAGCTACATCCCTGCCAGCTGAACCTCTATGTTCCCCATTGGGATGTTCTTGCTGCCACCATATATATCACATGTACAAAGCTTGCAAGCAGAGGCGTAAGTTCAAGTTCTTGGGCCCTTGTGCGAAAAGTGAAATGGGGCTCCTGCATGTTACCATGTGCCACAACCTCACACAGTCACACTCCAAACTCCACTATGGTGAAGACCAAAGAGCTGTCAAAGAACACTAGAAAAAAAATTGTAGCCCTGCACCAGGCTGGGAAGACTGAACCTACAATAGGCAAGCAGCTTAATGGGAAGAAATCAACTGTGGGAGCAATAATTAGAAAAAGGAAGACATACAAGACCACTGATAATCTCCCTCCATCTGGGGCTCCACGAAGACCTCACCCCGTGGGGTCAATATGATCACAAGAACGGTGAGCAAACATCCCAGAATCATACGGGGGATCTAGTGAATGACCTGCAGAGAGCTGGGACCAACGTAACAAAGGCTCCCATCAGTAACACACTGCGCACTAGTTTGAAGTCAGCTCACCTGGATGTTAATGCTGAAGGAATGCCCAGGCAGGCAGAAAGCAGCCTCGCTAGAGAATGAGGAGTAAAAATAAAAAGGTCCAGCATACACTTCCGCAATCCATTTAAAATCGTTCCACAATCTTTATTGGTACATACTTCTAAAAACTATTCCATATTATTCCGAGATAGATCGCATCATGTCGACGCGTTTCAAAGATATAATCCCCTTAATCATGACATATCAAGTCAAAGTAACAAACGGCATTTAAATATTCTAATACCGATCATGTGTTCTACTCACTTGATACAAAATCGATTAAAAAGCAAATTCATTGACAACTCTGGCATCAATGATAATAGATGAATAAATGCACAGCTGGAAAGAAGTCTACAATATGCCTGGAACTTGTAGAAAATCACCTAGATTGAGACACACATTATAACAGAATGTATAAGCTGACAGGCGGACACCATAGGTAGCCATTATACGTCAGCGGCCACCAGAGGGGGGCACAAAGGGGCGGGATCCGGACAAGAGAAAGAGGGGAATAAGGGGAGACAGAGGGGTCCTGGCAAAGGGGTCTCTTGACATTGCCGGGCCCATGAAAATGCCTTTCTAAAGAATTTACAAAGTATGAAGACGCTTGTTATCTGATTGGTTAAATGTTAAACTTTAATGTTAGGTAAATGGAAAATGGAAAAATGAGACTGCAACAGAGACCTGTACCATGTATCTTAGTGCCTACATGCATGAGAATTTGGATATGTGTTGGTAAATCATTATATGTTATCATACATGATTGTACTGTTGTATATGGATCTTTGAATTTTAATCAGATGAGTCGTATGCTCTCTGTCTGCGGTTTTTGAATAAAAAGAATTAAAAAAAAAAAGCAAATTCATTGTATAAAACCAAAGATAGATGTATCTGGGAATATCAATATTACTATTGGTAATGACCATCTGGACACCTAGTACCTGTTGGATTATTTTGAATATCAATCTATAGTCTCTCAGAAGGACTTTAGGCTACAGGAACTGGCTGAGTTAATTGTGGTGGGAACAGATGGTCTAAACAGGTGCTAACAAAGAGACTGCGTGTAAATGACCAATGACCATTCATAATCAAAGTGATGCAGCTTCCCAAAGCCATATAATATCACTGGGCTGCATCCTGTTGGCAATGATCAAAGCATCTCTCAGAATGTATATCAATTAACATCTCTTTGCTACTTCCTGTGAATGAAGGTCAAAGCATCTCTCGGATTTCCTGAACAAGGCATGTAAGATCTTCAGGATGACACCAGCGCCATCACCAGGGGACCAGTGGCTAGTGCAACAAGTGACTGATATCTTTTCAGGAAGTGCAACAACGCCATCATCAGGAAGTGATGGATATTACAACCATAGCGAATATCATATTACCGGAAGATGATTGGATGAATAACTAAGAAAAAGGCCGGAGGATATCAAAGTAAGGGGTGGAGCTGTGGGTGTGACAGGATGGATGTGACTTCAGCTCATATAAATATGAGTCCAGGTTATAGGGTTAGATTAGTGATTAGGTTATGATATCATGATAATGCTATATTAGATAGATAGTTTTATGTTTTAATGCTTGTATTATTTCCCATTGCAAGGACATTGAAGAAGGTTGTGCCATTTATTCTGTTATTTTGTTAACTTTTATTTTATCCTTTTGAGTAAACCAACTTGTCTTTTAAAGCTTTGACTCCTCATCATTTATAGCTAGCACAGGATAGGATAGGCAGAATATTGAAAATAATAACCACTTATTTCAGTACCCAACCTGTAAATCCACCAAGCTTCCCTTGCTAGTAACTTTCTTCTGTAGCCTCCGACTCTTTGTGGTTTGCTAACCCTTTCAATGCCCTGGACTTTGAAACTAGTAGTGTTTCCTCCATGTGTGTCAGTAAAGTGTCTCGTAGCCATAGAGATGCCTACTTTTAATGGCTTTTGCGTATCTGAAAGGTGCCTGCGAATACGATTTTTCAAAGTGGTTGAAGTACAACCTACATATTGAACATTGCATTCACTACATGTGAAGAGATATACAACATACCGTGTGGTACAATTTATGTAAGAATTCATCTGAAAAGATTCATTTTTTGAAGTAGAAATAAACACCTAGTACCCAACCTGTACTTTAATACCTTAAATCTCATCTTATTCGTTATGGATCGTTTTTGGAGGGATTTATTGATTTTGTGATCCTCTGTGTTGAGTTTCTTTCTGAGAGTCATAATTATTTTTCCTTTAATAAAATGGCCTCTCTATGGCTACGAGACACTTTACTGACACACATGGAGGAAACACTACTAGTTTCAAAGTCCAGGGCATTGAAAGGGTTAGCAAACCACAAAGAGGCGGCGACTACAGAAGAAAGTTACTTACAAGGGAAGCTTGGTGGATTTACAGGTTGGGTACTAGGTGTCCGGATGGTTTAAACAAAAGACATGATTTACTGAGTCATTACTAATAGTAATATTGATATTCCCAGATACATCTATCTTTGGTTTTATATAATGTATTTGCTTTTTAATCACATATGTCATTCGATTTTGTATCACGTGAGTAGAACACATGATCGGTATTAGAATATTTAAATGGCGTTTGTTACTTCGACTTGATAAGTCATGATTAAGAGGACTATATCTCCGAAACGCGTCAACATGATGCGATCTATCTCGGAATAATATGGAATAGTTTTTAGAAGTATGTACCAATAAAGATTGTGGAACGATTTTAAACGGATTGCGGAAGTGTATACTGGACCTTTTTCTTTTTACTCATCAGTAACACACTACACCACCAGGGATCCTGCAGTGCCAGATGTGTCCCCTGCTTAAGCAAGTACATGTCCGGCCCGTCTGAAACTAGAGAGCATTTGGATGATCCAGAAGAGTATTGGGAGAATGTCATACGGTCAGATGAAACCAAAGTACAACTGTTTGGAAAAAACACAACTCGTGTTTGGAGGAGAGAGAAGGCTGAGTTGCATCTAAAGAACACCAGACCTACTCTGAAGCATGGAGGGGGGCAACACCAGACCTACTGTGAAGCATGGGGGTGGGGGGCAATACCAGACCTACTGTGAAGCATGGGAGGCAACATCATGCTTTGGGGCTGTTTCTCTGCAAACGGACCAGGACGACTGATCCGTGTACATGAAAGAATGAATGGGTCCATGTATCGTGAGATTTTGAGTGCAAACCTCCTTCCATCAGCGAGGGCATTGAAGATGAAACATGGCTGGGTCTTTTAGCATGACAATGATCCCAAGCACACCGCCAGTACAATGATGGAGTGGCTTCATAAGAAGCATTTCAAGGTCCTGGAGTGGCCTCGCCATTCTCCAGATCTTAAGCCCATAGAAAACCTTTGGAGGGAGTTGAAAGTCCATGTTGCCAAGCGACAGCCCAAAAACATCACTGCTCCACAGGGGATCTGCATGGAGGAATGGGCCAACATACCAGCAGCAGTGTGTGCCAACCTTGTGAAGACAGAAAACGTGTGACCTCTGTCATTGCCAACAAAGGAGATAGAACAAAGTATTGAGAGGAACTTTTGTTCTATCTTCTACCGTAATAAGAGGAACTTATTTTCTACCGTAATTTCCAAATAAATTCTTTCCAAATCAGACGATGGAATTTTCTGGATTTGTTTTCTCATTTTGTCTCTCATAGTTGAGGTCAATGATGTCGATTACAGGAGCCTCTCTCACCTTTATACGTGGGAGAACTTGCACAATTGGGGGCTGATTAAATACTTTTTTCCCCACTGTATATGTGGATCCCAATAACGCACTGGTATATTTCAGCGTTATGTGGACTTAAATCAGGCAAAATTACACTTTTTGGCGCCGAGTAAGATTTAGCAACAGAGAGACCTCTATTTCCTGGATATATATCTGTATGACAATAACATATTTGGAAGGTATTTCACCCCCAAAACTGCCAAAAATGAGCTTTTCTCTACTCAGTATGATTTTCAGCAACCACTATTTAAAATATATTTATTTGTATATGAGAATTGAGAAATGGTGTGTTATACAATTACTGAAGCCCCAAAACTACAAAAATGAATTTTTCTTCAATCAGAATAATTTATAGCAACCAACAACTATTTGAAATAGATTTCTTTCTATGGGAGATTTGGTAAAATTGCAAAAATTAGCTCTTGGGCACTGAGTATGATTATATGAGTATGATGTATATGAGAGTTAGGCGTTATGTGAGCCTGCAAATGTCTCCAAATAACAGATTCTGGATGTGGGAAAGATGCAGCCAGCAATACCAAACTCCCTAACTATTAATTTCTATGATTCCCTAAGCTTGCTGTACACCCCACTAACCAATCTAAATAGCAGCTTTTCCGGTCTAAAATCGCTGAGAAATTGTGTGCCTGCATGCAAGCAAACAGCCAGAGGGCAGTCCGTTCACTACACAGGGTGAACTGGAAATGGTGTTCACAAGGCAATACAGTGAAATATATATAACATGGTCATGTGATTTTAGCAGCCAAAGCGATCCCTACACTTCAGCAATGACGTTTCTGACACTTCTCTGTGCTCTGCACTGATCGGATGGCGCATCAAATGTGCATGGCGAATGCGAGCTTTACTCTAACGAACCGTAAAATATTCGGTTCGAGTGCTCGAACATCGAGAAGTTCGACCTGGTGCAAAAAGGGATAGGGGTCTCCTGCCAGTTACCTTGTGCCATTTCCAATACCGGTGTATTCTTATGTGTCAAAGGGGCCCCGTAGCAGCTGCTACCGCTGCACCTCCTGCTAGCAAGCTGTCCTCATCTTTTCAGTTAGTCATCTTCTCCCATGGAATTCGAGTTCGAGTCGATCCTCAAACTCAAACATTTTACTGTTCGCTCAACACTAGCCTTGGGGTCTTGGTGCATACTGTGGTTTTATGGAGGAAAGTACTCTATTAGGATTAGTGGGAATTACACAGACTGTCACCTGCAGGTTGGATTATGTAGTATATTTCTTATGGTGCCAATGTGGATATTTTTACATTGGTGAGACGATGTATCCTGTCTAGAGATGGGCGAATTGATTCTAACGAAGTGGAATTCGTTTAGAATTTCAGGAAAACTTTGATTCTGAACGAAGTCGAAGTTTGGGGTGATTTGCGGGAACGGAGCGTGTTTTTGATTGATAAAAGGCGGGAGCACGGGGCGTACATGGGGCAAACACCGGGGGGAAGAATGGCATAGCCTGCATGCTGGCAGGAAATGAACCCAACAGAGCCCGGCGGTTTCTGTGTGTCACCGACTAATAATCTGGGCGACGTGGAGCTCTTTACCGTTTCTCACTGTGCTGACAGGGAAGGTGCGGCGGGGCTGCTTTTGATGTCTCATACAAAAAACTCACTTTTATACACAATTTTTTTTTTGGGGGGGGGGGTGTCACGTTTGTCCAGAGACGCTTCTCTTACTTCTAATTCTAATTTGGGGGGTATTGGAATTGAAGTCCTGTGTGTCCACGCAGCTGCAATAATTTTAATGCTTTCTGCTCAGTTCTTGGCCATTGAATATAAAAGGGGTTTACAAGCCTGTTTTGCTGTTTTTCTTTTAAAGAAACAGCTTTTTACAACCCAAAAATACCACTTAATTTTTGGTTGTCTTTTTTTTACGAAATTAGATCCAGGGGAAATTTAAACTTGTTCTCTGTTGGGGTTTCACTAAAAGAAACCAAAACTTTTACACCGCCAAAAAGAAATTTTCCCTTGCATAATTCATAACCCGAAGGTTAATTTAAAAAGTTTTTCTGTTTTTTGTGTTCCGAAAAAATACCGCCATTGTAACACGCTACAAAAGCTGGTAATTTTTGCAGCACATTCTTTTTGCGAAATTCACATCCAAGGGTTAACTAATTTTTTTTTCCAGTTTTACATAAAAGAAACGTTTTTTTCACCGGCAAAAAATTTTTTTTTCCTTAGCAAATTCATAACCAAGGGTTAATTTACAAGTTTTTCTGTTGTGTTCCGTAAAACGGGCCGTTTTAACACGCTACAAAAGCTGGAAAATTTTTGGCAGCATATTTTTTTTTGCACAATTTCACCCGGGGGGTTAATTTAAAGAAATTGTTCTGTTTGTTGGCACTAAAAGAAACGTTTTTTTTTCAACCCCCGAAGAAATTTTGGCTGAGATAAATTTATATCCCAAGGTTAATTAAACCCGTTTTTACTTTTAAAATTCAGTAAAAAACACAGTGTTTTAAAAAGGCACATACAAGGAATTTTTCCGCCCATTTGTGGAGCGCAATTTATATCCAAGGGTTACCCAAGCTTTTTACTGGGGTTTTTGGATCAAAAACAGGGGTGTATTTACAATACGATACTTTATCAAACATGTCTGTACATTTTGAACAAACAGAAAAAAAAAAGAGGTGGGAGGCTCCCCCTGCGATGGCAGTGGCACAAAAATTTCTGGAGCGGGGGGCCCAGGTCGCACACAGCAAGGGGCGCGCAGCAGGGGTCACCGGGAGCCCACAACGCCGGTCATCCGCGGCCCTGTGTTGTTCGCAACCAATGGTTCTTGATTGGAAAAAGGCATCCACTTTTCCCCCCAGATGAAATCTGACAACCCCAGCCAAAAACGGTGGGGAAAACCCGACACAAAACCCTTAGTTTGGGATGGCCCGGAGGGGTCAGCGGCCCTCACCTGTCCTCAACCCCCCCCTGTCCCATCCTTTTTCCCCCACCAAAATTACTATGTGGTCTGGGTGGCCCACTTTTCAAGAGGAGAACAATTTGAGGGGGGCAGTCAGCGTACTTGGCAGCAAAAAATGGGGCCCCAAACCCCCCGCTTCTTGCAGTATTGAGTGGAGAGGGCCGGGAGGTTTTTTGGCGACGGTCACCTCTCCCTACCAAGACCCGGGGGAGGACAGCAGGCAATCAAAACCCCATTAAAAATAAACTGGGGGTTTAAATCCTTTCTAAAAAAACACCCTTTTTTTCAAAGGGAGGGAAGGGAAATTAACTGAAAGGGGACCTAACTACAGGAATTTTTAGGTCTTATTTTGCATTTGGCCATTTTGAGGAATTTAGTACAAAACTGGAATGGGCAGAAAAAAATAGAACAAAAGACAAAAACGCAAAACTGGCTTTTATGAAAAAGGGAGGCCCTCCCCTTTTCGGTGGAAAAAGGGGGGGCCCTCCCCCGTTAAAGAGAAAAAAGGGAGGCCCTCCCCTGTTAAAAGGTGGAAAAAAGGGGGGGCCCTCCCCCCTTTTAAAGGTGGGAAAAGGGGAGGCCCCCCCCCGTTACCTGTTCATCTTTCCC
>JAODAL010050028.1:0-27735 GCA_025379985.1 Phyllomedusa bahiana | reverse complement strand
GCCACCTGAGTATCACTTGTTTTTTTCCCCACTTTCGCTCTGACTTTATCGGTTTACATTCCCGCTTGGAGTTTTTTTGGTCAGTTTGCCCTCTCAAGTGCCAGGGAATTTTATAGTGAAGCGATTGTAAGAGCGGCGGCAGTCATCTGCATGTCAAACTAAAACACAACATTGTATGAAGACCAAACCAAGCTCCCTCTGCATATTTAAGCATGGCACAACGTTCTACAGCACCCTGCAGGCTCTGTGCAGCCTGGAAATAGCTGCTTTTTAACGCAATTCGTCCCGAAGTAATTCGGACCGAATTTATTTTTGTCGGAAAATTCGGCGAAGTGACCGAATCGAATTTTTGAGAAATTCGCCCATCTCTAGTTGAGGCCATTCTAGGAGGCCACGTTATTTGTCAGTCGACAGGACTACGGGATGAATAACGTCATTCCACTGCTTCATGTCTTGGAACAGATGCTGAAAAATCTGTCTGGGCAGGGGACTGGAGACGTGGCGACTACATCTCGCGTCCACATGAGTCCGGTTGGGACTGAAATGGAGGAGGAGGACATTGGAGCAGAAGCATTGTCTGGTGAAATGAGTGGATTTTCTACCCAGGTGACAAGAGAGGAGGAGCAGGAGCAGCTGGAGGAGGTAGATGGAGATGAGGAAGATGAGGCAGATGAACCGCAAGCACCGTGGCAGTATACAGTGGAGATGGAGGCAGGGAGCCCCTCAGAGTCACTTGTGCAGATGGCCCGCAGCATGCTGATTTGCCTGGCTAGTGACAGCCGAAAAGTCAGCCTCCGGCAGAGGGATGACTTCTGGCTCTCCACCCTACTGGACCCTCGCTACCAGTCCAAAATGGGAGCCTTTTTCCCAGCTTTTGAGAGGGAGGACAAAATCAAATACTATAGGGAAATCCTCCGTAGTCAGTTGGCCGCTGCCTATGTGCGGCATCGTCCCTCCTCTGACAGGTCTGACCGGAGGGTTCTTCAGCGCTCACGTACTACTGCCGCGGCTGCCGGGGGAAGGTGGGGGGTCGGAGCAGTACCAGCTCCATCAGCAGCAACCTAAGTCTGGAGTCACTGATGAGCAGCTTCCTTCACCCGCCTAGTGAGGAGGGCAGTCGCCAGCAGCAGCAACAGGACCTGGAGCAGACCCTGAACCAACAGGTGGTGGCCTACTTGGACAGCACTCTGCCACCCCAGTTAGAAGATCCGCTGGACTACTGGGCAGCCAAACTGGATGTGTGGCCGCAACTTGCCGAGTTTGCAGTGGAGAAGCTGTCCTGCCCGGCCAGTAGTGTGGCATCAGAGTGGGTGTTCAGTGCGGCGGGGGCCATCGTTACCCCAAGGAGAACCCGCTTGTCCACGGGAAATGTGGAACGACTGACCTTTGTCAAGATGAATCAGGCGTGGATCGGCCAGGATTTCCACACACCAATGCCTTAGGCGTCAGACTACATCAGCCATGACGCCTCACCCAAACTGTGAGAAATGAGTCTGGGTTCAAACTACCTGCCTCAGCCACTATTCTGATGCCGCCACCCGCCTGATGCCACACATCTGCTGACAGTTTTTCCATCTGCCACCAACCATCTTTACCAGGGACTGGTATTGCCACCCACCTACACACTCTGTCATTGTGCCACTTTATGACCTCATGCTGCTGCTGTTGCTGTTGCTGGTGCCGTGACATCCACACTGTGTCATTGTGCCACTCTCTGACCTCATGCTATTGCTCCTGCCGCCGTCACCTCCACTCTCTGTCATTGTGCAACTCTGTGGCCTACTCCAGTTTTTGCCACTTCCAGATTGTCATTGTGCCACTGTCTGACCTCATGCTGCTGCTGCTGTGACCTCCACTCTCTGACATTGTGCCACTCTGTGGCCTACTACCGTTTTGCCACCTCCAGAATGTCATTGTGCCACTGTCTGACCTCATGCTGCTGCTGCTGCCGCCGTCACCTCCACACTCTGTCACTGATGTTGCCACCTGAGCCCTCAGCTTGTTTTTTTCCAGCTGTCGCTGCCATGACTTTATCAGGCTACATTCCCCCTTCAGTTATTTGGTCAGTTTTGCCCTCTTAAGTGCCCAGGGAATTTTATAGTGAAGCGATTCTAAGAGCGGCGGCAGTCACGTGCGTGTCATACTAAAACACAGCATTGTATGAAGACCAAACCAAGCTCCCTCTGCATATTTAAGTATGGCACAACGTTCTACAGCACCCTGCAGGGTCTGTGCAGCCTGCAAATAGCTGTTTTTTAACGTGATTCATCCCGAAATAATTCGGACTGAAGTTATTTTTGTCGGGAAATTCGGCGAAGTGAGCGAACCGAATTTTTGAGAAATTCGCCCATCTCTAGAGGGGAAATATTCTCAACTTTTAATTCAATACTAGTTTTGACTAAAGAAAACATATAAAAAATTGATATTTGAAAAAATACTGGTGTAAGCACGGTCTGTATATAGAAAACGTGCACACCTATATTCAATGAAAGAACTGTACATAGGACCAGGGGATATTATTAACATGTGCATGAACAGCATCAGACATCAATATAGGAAAGGGTTCATTACAACAAGAGAAGTCAAACTATGGAATGTCCTTTCCCAGGAGGTTGTATTGGCAGGGACATAAATTGAGATCATTTGTTCTAATTACGGTGAGCTGAGAAAAGTTGGACCTGGCGGATGTATACCTTATTTATAACCCAAGTAGCTATCTAACTATTGACAACTCTCTGTAGTCTTATATGTGCAAGTTTGACTTTTTTTTCCTCTCTTTAGAAACAGTGCCACTTTTGTAGGCTGTGTCTATAATTGTAGCACTACACAGTTCACATGAATGCGGCTGGGCTGCAATACCAGACTCAGCTCAGGACAAGAGTCCTTTACTGAAATATTACACCCCCAGTTAACTGGTGTATTATTGTAATGTTTTCACTGTTAACAGAAAGTGATTTTAATGATAAAACTATACTAAGGAAATAATTAATATATTCTAGTGAGTTCCCCTAATCAAACAACAAACTGTTAATGTCATAAAATGCTCGGCAGCAAATTTACATATTCTTCTTCATGTTTACATTGTTCTATTTCTTGCTCCAGATCAATAAATGTGCGGTATAAAGAACTAACACAGCCTAAAATAAAGTTAAGTAATGAATAGATATTTCCTGGCTTACTCAGCTAAATTACATCCCAGAACAATGTCAATCCGTCCGGCCTCCAGGCAGCCCACATACCATGCAGCAACAGACGACTATAAAGTACATTTGCAGAACCATGCTATTAATAGAACTGAGTCAAAATAGTTAGGTCGAAACGCTTTGTATGAGTGGTACATTAAAGTAAATGAGCGGAGTATGCACAGCTGTATCATTATGAATCTGTCCTTCTTATGAACCATTAGCAAGAGAAATAAGCACAAGTCTATGCATATGACATACAAAAAATATATGTGTCTGGAAGAACAAAGTCTTCATGAAACTAAGAAAGAAAAATGAATTAAGTAGGCAGAGACCCAGACTGGTTAAGCTTTAATTTTAGAAGCAAGTCTTTTTTTTCAACGTTCTTTCATTTGTTGTGTTCTCTTTAGTAGGTTACTATTCATTATACCAAGAAAAAAACACGACTGCAGAAAGTTTAGACTGCGTGTCTGTGATAAACCCCTAAGAATGTATGTTTGTAAGAGATGATTCCTGAGTTCCCCTTAAAAAATAAGCTGCAGACCAAATAGCTGAACAACTGTCTTTGTTTATTTTTTCCCTTATATTGGTATAGAATCTTAAGGGAGCTTTCACACAGCACAGTTTTGGTGCAGTCTTAACTGTGCTCCTATTAAACTGCCTTTATTACCAGCAAGCTTTTTTCACTTCTCTAAACTGTTTGGAAAGTGATGGATCAATTAGTGTGTTTCTAATCCACAAAACTTTAAACAAAGTCATTGATTACTTACTTAAAACACATTTCTGAACAATTTAGACAACTGAAAAAAGCTTGCTGGTAATAAAGGCAGTTTAATTGGAGCGCAGTTAAAACTGCACCAAAACTGTGCTGTGTGAAAGCACCCTAATGGTTGCAAGACTGACTGGTACAATTAGCCTAAAAGTTACAGAACATTAAGGCCCAGCATGCTTAGTGGTTACAAACATAGATGGTACAAGGACTTAAAGGGGGGTTTCTCACTACAGACTTTAATAGGCACCTTGTACTTTCTCTCTAGCTTACAGTTTCAAATCCAGGGGAGGGTCTCTTCTCCCAGTAGGCGTGTCTTCCCTCACTGAAGACTGGTGACATCACCACGCCCCCTCCCTGCTCCCTCTTGAGTCATCTTCTCCATTCTTTGTGAGCAAGGAAAGGAAGAGGATGTCACATCTCTGCAGACCTCCTTCAATGGTCAGTTCTCATGTCTGCAGAGCTGTCACATCCCTCCCAGGCTCCAATCCTTGTAACCAGAACGCCTGCATTGGTGTAAACATTTATACATACAGCCTGAAATCACGAAACAAATATAAGAAATGAAAACTGCTCTACTTCCTGCCTGCAAGAAGAGGCAGAGCAGAGTATATAAGGCTGTGTTATATGAGTGTTTTATATTTGGCAGGGAAAGAGACTCATTAATTGCCCAGATCCCTCACATAGAGCTACCACTGGGAGAGGAGCATAGAGAGCTCAGGCAGCCTTTATTATACAGCTCAGAGAGCAGTGAGAGGTAGACAATGAGAACACACACAAAGACATCAGCTGCATAGAAAGCTCAGGTAGTCAGTTCCAATTTAACACAGCTCAGAGGGGAGTGAGCACAGAGATTGCAGATAGCCAATCACAACACAGGGGGGAGTGGGGGGGGGGGGGTTCCCAAACAGGTGATGTGTCCAGTCCAGGGCTTTGAACTAAATATCAGGTAACTAATCACAGCAAAGGGGGTGTGGCCCAACCCCAGGCTGCTGACTTACATGTAGACACACACAGATTAGCTAATATCTGCTATACTAAATGATTTAGGTAATACAAACCAATTGCAAAAGTGCTTATTTTTACTGTCCCCATCATTACAGATATGATCTTTGTAGTGAGAAAACCCCTTTAGCTGTTATCAAACACAGCTTAACAGTTTTCTTTTTGTACAGTTCATCACTAGGGCTGACTGATGTGCAATATTTCACTTGCTCACTTAAAATCAAGTTGTGCACAGAATGACTATCCCCCATTTATAGTCTGGTCCATCTGATTGTTACTTAGGTTACACTAGCCACTCTCTCTTGATAGACAAATTATCTATCTCGTGTGGTAAAACTCGCAACGACCCTCAGTTACTTACACCAACTTGCAGTAACACCATTAAAGCACAACTAGATTTTTTCAAGTCAACAGACCACAATTAGGGGTCTTGCCATGCAAATCATACCATACCAGTTGCACCTTCACTGTATGTTTAAGGTCAGTTTGTTCCCTAACCTCACTTTCCTCCAGTTACTTATTTGCTAATACCACTATCTGTGCCCAGTCCAGTTGCTTAAAGGACTGTGACAAACAAAATCAGTACGCCTGCCATCTTCCTTAATCACTCGCATGCTTCACAAAGCCTCTCTAGCTCCAAATCTAGTCTATTTTAGGGACAAGAACTTACAAATCTCAGCAGTACATAGCACAGGTTTGACACTTGTTGACGTTCTGCAATATTTCTCAGGAGTTGTTTTACCACACAAATCTCGCACTTCCTAAACCCAGGGTCTTTTAAAAGCATCTAAGCAACTTCTTTACAGCAGCTATTGAGGAAGTTGTCACTTATTCCGGTCTCCAACAACCTTCTCACCATGAACTAACCACAGTGGCTTACATCCCCCTGAAGTTCTGATGATGGTCAAGCACAGGCCTTTTTTTCTCTCTAGCCACAGAATGGCATGTTATCCAGGCATACACCTTTCTTTCACATACAATAACATGCTTACAATAAAACCAACGCAATGCCCTATGATGCTTTACTATACAGCTACAACTGTAATTGACATATATGTTCTTTATAGTGATAACAAGGCTGTGCAGGATGGTTGAAAGACATATACACTACCAGGCTCCTTGATACTACAGGTAGTCAGAACTTTCTTTTGTCTTCCCATGACTTCTCTTATCACAAGGCATTACGGAAAGGGGCTGAGAAGCCCAAAGCGCCCTCTGTTGGATGTAACAAATCCTCAATTTGCTTTTGACCCACCGAGTCTTGAGAAAGCAAGAGGGATTTTAGCCAAGCCAGTATCTCTCATCTGCAGACAACGCTGTTTCGGGATTTTGTCCCTCATCAGTGCAGAGCAGAGCGATTCTGGCTGGCTGTGTGGGAGGCATTGAGTGGCTCAGGAAGGGAAGATTTCTCCTGAGGAGAGCAACGAACAAACGGCTTGTAGAGTTATGTTTTGCCTTTTCGCCCTCTACTAAGCATCTGCATATCACAAGGCATTATGGGAAAGGGGCTGAGAAGCCCAAAGCGCCCTATGTTGGATGTAACAAAAATCCCGAAACAGCGTTGTCTGCAGATGAGAGATACTGGCTTTGCTAAATCCCTCTTGCTTTCTCAAGACTCGGTGGGTCAAAAGCAAATTGAGGATTTGTTACATTCAACAGAAGGCGCTTTGGGCTTCTCATCCCCTTTCCGATAATGCCTTGTGATATGCAGATGCTAAGTAGAGGGCTAAAAGGCAAAATATAACTCTACAAGCCATTCGTCCGGTGCTCTCCTCAAGGAGAGATCTTCCCCTCCATGACTTCTCTTCTCAGAACACAGTCATAACTAGAAGAAGTCAGGGGACTTAGGAATTGCCAGTTGCTCCCAACATTAGGAGGAAAGCTATCAGTACAGAAATCGAGGTTTGCTCTGCCAGGTAACCTGGGTGTCTGCTGACACCACTTAGAAATCAATATGACTTCTATGGTGGTAGTTCCATCCCTGTTCCACACAACTGTGCAACATTTTTTTTTTTTTTTACTTAAGCACCCATGTTCAATTCTAATACATGTTTAATTTAAACCTGTGATTTATATTCTAAGCATGGTCCAATAGAGTTATAAATATTCTGTGATAAAAATACTCTTGTCCTTTTCTTAAACACTGTCAAATACATTTTGCTAATAAGAGCTACAGATAAACTCAAACCTATTAACAGATGTTTCCAAAATATTAATGCATTGAGTACTCCAGAGACAATGTCATATAGCATTCAGTGGAACCACTTGAGTAACGTCATAAGAAACCTTTTATCTGGTCCTCATTTAATTAACATAATTTGTAATATGTTGATGATATCCCTTCAGCTCATTTCATCAAGGGTTGATAAATGGCTTGAACTTAGGCTCTAAAAATAAGTGCTCTTTTACACTGCCTTGATCAAGATCGTTCAATGAATAAGTAATCAAATATGCATTTTACAGTAGGATGTCATATGCCAATCTATTCCCAGAGACATTGAAATGTAAGTTTTGTGTAAAAGTTTAAATTATATAATGAGTCAAAGTGTGTTTAATGCTTAAATCAAGAGTGAATTAAACTCGACTTATCTTAAAAGGGTTGTGGGAACATCCCCTGTCCATAAGCCCCAATAGAGTATATGAACATAACAGACTTAGGGTATGTTTACATGGCGTATTGGGGCGTGTACTGTATGCCGGGTGTTTTGGAAGTCCCGGCCGGCCCACTGACATGCATTGTCGCGGCGCGAACAATTGACTTGTCACTTCTTTCCCTGGGCGTACGATATGATCATATTGTACGCCTGGGGAGACAACGGGTAATTCATAGCTCTCTTTGAGAGCTATGAATTACTCTAATTGCGGTGCGCATTAAATTTGAAATGTATTTTTGCTGCTCCCACCCTTTATTCTACATACTGCAAGAGCCAGAACACCATGGGTATTGCGGGTACCTGTGGTCCACCAAGCAAGATCACTACCATAATTTATATTTACTGACATGCTATTCTAATGATTTTCTTTTATCTCCAGCCTATCTATAACCTTAATACATGTTAGGCGCATTACTAATGTGCCTAAGTTCCGTAATGCGTCTAACACATAGACGAGGCGTGTTGAACTTTAGATTCCATTTATGAATGCACAAACACCACTTTCATACATTCAGGCGCATTATACACTGATAACGAGACTTGACAATTCGCTTTAAAGTGCCTTCCTTCATACATGTCTCACTTAGTCGTTTAGTCATCACAATTAGGCCATTGTCACATTTGCTCCGGCTGGTCATTTTACCTGCTCTTAACTCATTAACTTCAAGAACTGACTATCCACCTGCTTCTTAATGTATCCAAACCTTTGACAGGTGCCATTGAAACAAGATAATGACTGCTATTCAGTTCATGTGAGTGGGTTCTATGCTAGACGTTATTTAAATTTGTTTTACAGTATTGTAGACATTCTTTGGATTAAAAACATGTAATGATTTAAGGCATATCTTCACATAGTTTATAATTTGGAAACGTTACTAGACAAAATGGGTTGGAAAGCCTCAGATACACGCGCATTCATAACTGGTTAATTTGAGAGCAGCAAGGCAAATAACATATTACCAGTCACCACATGGATGGATGTGATACAACTATCCCATATAGTCTCCAGAATGGGAAGGTATGTTTACTGTATCTAGTGCAAAGACTTCAATTAAATTAAATATTACAGCACAGTAAGGGCTTACTGTACCTTTAACCCTATAGTGACCCCTCATATGCCTTTTCATGCAGTCATTAATGGGCCTTAATCCAATCCAAATGTATGATTCATACTTGAAAATGAAACCCATACAGTATATCACTAGACTATTTTCCTTTAGATGTGACCATAAGAAAGCCAACCATGGCCACATTTTTGCACATGTTTCTGGTCTTACAACATTGCCATTTGCAGTATCTCACTTGTTTGTTGTGCCATGGAGAGTTACTATACCTGTTAATCTATATGTTTATTGTAAATAAATTACATACATTTCATGAATTCAAGATAAGATACAGTATGGATTTACCGAGGTCTTATACAGGAATGAAAATCCTACAACTGAGACCCACGAACTCACATAACCAATGGATGCAGTACCGATATTGTTTCTTTAAGGGACAGAAAGTGAGATGAAATATTCTGAACAGAGGCACATACAGCAGAACAGAAATTACAGGGGTGTTAAGCGTTCCCTACAGTATCCAAAACTACATATAAATTAAATTTAAGAACAAACCCACAGAACCTTTCTTTGTAACCTGGGACAATCTGTAATAAATTAAAAATCCAGAGTGTATTTGATATCTCTGCATCCATAACACCCCATAAGTATAGTTTTAATATTTTTTTTATCCAACACAGTAAACTACATAAACAAGAATAAAAAAAGTGAAAAAAGTGTTGTTTTTTATTTTTTCTGCATAAAAAAAAAAAAAAAAAATTAGAATAAAGAAATGAAAAAGTGTTGCCAATGTAAATTATAAATCTTCATGCAAAAAAATAGCCCCTAAGGTTGGCTGGCAAAAAAAAAAAAATATATAGGGACATAAAATTATAACTTTACAACAAACAACATAAATTTGGAATTTATGAATTTATGTATTTTTCCAATCCTCCTAGAAAGAGTTAACAAAAGTCAATGAATAACTTATAGAAACCCTAAAATGAGTTTTGTAAAACAACATTCTCTAATATGTCTATGGTGGTTGAAATATAAAAAAAAAAGCTATGGCTCCTGTAACATGATGACATAAAAAAAAAAAAAATGTCTGATCATAAAGGCTTAAAAGAGGCTTCCCTCTAAGAGGTTAGACCTGTAAGAAAAGTTCATATTTTTAAGTATATTATCTGCACATGTAATTGACTTCCTATTTTCGATGTTAACGAATAAATCAAAGAAAACATCTTCATATATTCTTTTATGCATCCAATGTGTCTATGTGGGTTGGAAAACAACACTATACCCCCTTTACTGTGCTGCCAAGTATAAAAGTCCAAATCTATTCTTTAAGCAGATTGAAAATAAATTACAAGACAATTATTTTCCTATGAATTACAATGAATTTGTTCAGAAATATTACATTCATGACTCACTATACTGCATGAGTCTAGTTTGCAAGTTATTTTATTGGCATTCCTCTTCATGCATACTTAATGGAAAAAAAAATGTTTTTCTTCTTTCAGGACTTAATAAAGAAATTTAGAGACATATTCTTCAGCATTATTTGAATAACTGTATGCAAACAAACCATAAACAAATACTAGAATTGACCATGAATACCAATTTACTGGAGAAAACGACGACAGATGCTTAACAAGCCAATAAGGGATATGAAGTGAAATAATTTTCTCTACCTGCTCAACACAGTCAACAATAAAATATCATTTTACAATTCTTGGAATGTAAATGCATTGTAATTTCAAGGTTGTTGTTTTGTTCCACCCGAAACCTCTTTTATTTTCTACACTTTGTATACTATACTATAATAACCATATTAAATTCCCATTTGCTACACTAGCTCTTCTTTTCTAGCTTTAAATCCTCATTCTCATTTAATACTTTATGCAATTCTGCTTTATATTTTATTAAATTATCCAAACAGCATCACATGATTCCATTTTCCAAATTGGGAAACAGAAAGAGAGCGTGTGGTACCGTGCGAGTCACTTAACATAAATGATGTTGATAGGATTTTCTATAGTAAGAACGCCACTTGCATTGCACACAGCACTAGATCCATTTCAGAGGGTGTTTTGACTAAAGTTATGTGTAGGGTTATAACCTGTTTAATGCCGGCATTTTTCTTTTGAAGTACAATAGATTTGAAGGGCATGGTGGGAACGCAGCATTAAATGAATATAGGTCTGCAATTTCAAAAATAAATAATCCTTTACTGTAAAATATACACTCTCCCCACACATTTCAATAGCATATGTTTTTTTGCATTATTGGTATCTTATATAAAAATACACATACAATAACTGAGGGATTGCATAGCAACAACCCATAGGAAACAGTAACCAGTATCTCTATGCATGAGTGCTCTATGCAGTGGGGTGCTTTGTGTAATGGGGCATAGAAAATCCCTTTGCCTACAAAATAATGTAGGCATTGATAGAATTGTGTCCTGGTGTGGTGAATCATTGAGCAGTTTCTCCCTTTCTTTTGCAAAAGACTAAGCACAGTACAGGACTAAATAATTGTACATAATTAAAATATCAGTATTTCAGGAAGTGAATATTGCTGTACATAAGGATAGGACCTTTTAAAATGTAACAACATATCTACAGATGTATCACTTTTCCATTCTGTATTTGTTACACAAAGTCAAACTTTAAGCAAGAATAATGTGGTAGGTCACTGGGTTGACCTCTTGTCTTATGTGAAATTAAAGATAACACCTTCAGTTATAATGAGGTGAGTCACAACATGAAATGTAGTTAATATTACAGATTGCTAAATGTTACATTGTGTTACAAATCAGCTTGTGTTTAATACTGCAAGCATGCCTGCCATAAGTAAATTCAGGACCCCATACAGACGAAGGATCTTGGCCCTCATACATTGCCAGCTCCTATTATACACCATATCAGGTCCCTTTCTTTTTACATTTCATCAGTACCCCTGAAGAGAGTACTGCTAGTACTGCCCTGATGGTGCCTCTGACTACAAGACTTTATTACTAGTTTATGAAAATGTAAATAGAAAATAGGAAATTAACCTGAACATCAAGATAATACAGAAAAAAACAAAACATTGATGGTGTGTATCCTTTATGGCATGTCCCCACGGCACGGGTTTTCGGATGGTTTTTCAGCCGGTTTGCAGTTTTTCAGACCGCCTAAAAAACCGGCCAAAAATGAGCACAATTGTGCTCTATGGAAAACCCGTGCAGCAGTCCCCACTGCACGGGTTTTGCCGTCGGACGGTTTTGCCGCCGGCGGTCCGGCGGCAAAATGTTGTAGAAGCACAATCTTCCGTCCGGTTTTCGTACGGAATCTGTGCTTCTCAATGGGAGGGGGGAGGGCTCTTCTCCGCTCATCGTGGAGAAAAGCCACCCCCCCCTACGCCGTGGGGGCGGTCGCAAAACAGGACAAATACCGGCCGGCAAACCGGCCGGTATTTGTCCTGTGCAGTGGGGATGCGCCCTTACAGTACATCATTTTGTCTCTGTTTCCACATTCCCATGATTCCAAAAAAGCTCCTATTCACCGTATGTCTGTCTATATCTTTGTTTTTATGCTTTCTAAACAATATATTGATAGTGTACAACAATTGATAAATAATGTATATTCTGTATCATCAGTATGCTCAGTGGTTCCTTGTGTCTCAACACATAGAAAAATTCTCTGTACAGAGCTCAGCAAATCATGTGATCCAATAGGGTTTGACAATTTTCAAGGTAGATTTTGAATCCACACACATTTAGTTCTGCCTCCCAAAGCATTCAACATTAGGGAGGAAACAGGGAACAGGCACTGAGATTGAGGCTGGGAGGGACAAAAATAGACAGAGTGCAGCAAAGTATCATGGGGCCTGTAGTTTTATATGGCAAAGGGAACCAGCACTAATTACCACAGAAAACATCACAGGGAGATAAATGAAGGCAAAGGAGCGCCATTTCAGAATGTTTATTTTTTTGTTTGTTTGTCATTATTATTATTATTATTATTATTATTATTATTATTATTATTATTATTATTATCATCTCATCCAGAGGTATGTTCGAACTTGTATTAAGATATATTGCAGTCCTTAACTAAATTAGTGAATAGATATATACATGTATTTGCCTGCTACAGATGTGTAGATGTGTTTCTCCTTACCTATCCACTAATTTAGTTAAGGACTACAATCTATCTTAATAAACAATATAATGAGATGCTATCAAAATCCTCAATAGACTGCACTGCAGTTCGCATACCAACTAAGAGGTGGCCACACATAGACAAATACAGTGTATGCATATCATTTGCATATCAGCATAACCTAATATTAAGGAAACCTCAATAAAATAGTCATCAATCAACAACTGTACATTGAGCTCTAATCAGATAAAAAAAAAATTCAAACATTATTATAAATTAAATTAGCAATACAAAAGAATAATAGCTGTATATTATCAGAAAATAACAGGAGAAAACTCAGGCTGCTGAAATTTGTCTTCAATACCCAAGGAGCTCATTCACACAAGTGGCTTTTCTCATGTTATGTGAGAATATTGCTGGTGAAATTCAGCAGCATAAAGATTAATCTCTTTGCTTAGCTGTATGTGCTATCTACGTTGACAGGAATGAAATATATGGCATGGTCAGGGACATAATAAAATGTTGTTTGCCATTTCCTCCATTCTACCGTGTGCCTTGTTTTTCATTGCTCTCTATATGGCAGGACATGTGATAAGTACAAAGATTATTTGACAGGTATTAATCTGTATATTGTTAGTGGTTTGCAAGCCCTGCAACCTAATGCTGGCCTTTTAATCAGAGCTTCTGTAATAATGATTTGCTTTGTTGCTATAGTTTATTGACAATACTAATAAACTTTAATAACATACAATAGAATTCTCCACATTCTCCTTATTAATTTGTTTATTTTTGCATTTCAAAGTATAGAGGAAATCATCAATTTAATTGCTGCAAGAGAAACATGTTCTAACTGACATACTGAAAAATGACTCTGGTGTAATCTCTTTCAATTCCTATGAGTTGTTCAATTTGCATGTGGTTGAAAAACATATACAAATGTTACAAATACTTGTTATGTCTGTAATTTACCATGAATATGGACAATGGTACTGTCAGTATGTACACACAAACTCCATCTATGGGAATGTTTTATAAAAAGTCAGACAAAGCCAATAAAGTTGTTGGACATTTAAGTCTAATAAAAAAGACACAAAGGGTAAAGAAACTCCTTAGTCCTATGTAAATGGAGCTTACTGGACTTTGCTGCAAATAAAAAAAATACTTCAGGGGCTTGTCTCAGTTTTCAACCATCTCTGTATTGTTATCTGTACTAATTTGCTCTATTGATGTACTATATGCAGCCTCCATTTTCAGGAGCCAATCAGCAGCATTTCCTGTTTGAAAGGTGTTTTATGTAAAACTTCAAGCCTCAAGATGCTTTGCTGTGTCTTTTGTAGTTTATTCCATTCCAACTTCAGTCTCATTATATGCTCCCTGTTACTTCCCTCATGTTGAAAGACACGGGAGGCACAACTAAATGGTTGTGGCTTCAAAGAAAGTCTTGAGAAAGTCCAAACCCAATAGATCATCTGATCTCCTAGGCTTGACATAGCTGTGTCCTGTGTGTCAAGAAAGAACTACTGTGCTTCCTGTCATCAAGCAGCTGAAGTAATACTGCAGGAAGGCCATAGAAAACATAATGCAATTGCATTGGAAAGCTGCCTCATTTTGTGGGAGGCACGGTTCATATATATATATATATATATATATATATATATATATATATATATATATATTATATATATATATATATATTTCGACTGGACAACTTTTCTAATCATTGCATATTAGAAAGCCATGTGATGTCTAATATACTTATGGCCCCATGTATGAAAACCGTGTTTCACAGTTGGGATGGTCTTCTTAGGATTCCAAGCTTCTCCCCTTTTCCTCCAACCATAATGTTGGTCATTATGGCCAAACAGTTCAGTTTTAGTTTTGTCAGACCACAGGATATGTCTGCAGAAATGTAAGTCTTTGTTCCTGTGTGCATTTGCAAACATTAATCTGGCTTTTATTTGTTTCTTTTAGAGTAATGGCTTCTTCCTTGCAGAGTGGCCTTTCAGCCCATGTTGATACAGTACTCATTTCACTGTAGATAATGACACAATCTTACTAGCTTCTGCAAGCATCTTCACAAGGTCTTTAGCTTTTGTTCTTGGGTTGATATGCACATGTCAGACCAAAGAACTTTCAGATCTGAGACACAGATCCCATCTCCTTCCTGAGCGGTACTGGCTGGACATTCCCATCTTGTTTGTACTTGCGTATAATTTTTTGTACAGATGAACGAGGCACCTTCAGGTATCTGGAAATTGCACCCAAGGATGATCCAGACTTGTTCTCCCAGATTTCTTGGCTGATTTCATTAGACTTTCTCATGGCGTTAAACAGAGAAGAAGTGTATTTCTGCTGTGTAATTCTGAAGGTATATCCACAAGTGTGTCTCTAGTGTATGTAAACGTTTGACTTTGTAGATAGTAATAAAAATGCATTAAATATTTTCTCTCTCTCATTATTCTGGCAATTGGTAAATATAAATAATTTTGGTTCCTAATTGACCTAAAACAAGTAAGGTTTATTCTAATTTCATGTCAGATAATGAGAAAAACATGTTTATGTGTCTTTTTATATAGTGTATGTAAACTTTTGGTTTCAACTGTATGTAGGTGTGAGGTGGATTTAGGGAGAAAATTTTGTACTGTTTATATTGATGTCTATGATAAACTACCATCCAAATGCTATTGAAAATACCCAGTTATGCAAATTAGACAAATCAGTCGAGCCAGCCTGGCTCTCCCCGATGGGAAGAAACTGGAAAAAGAAAACAAGTTGGGCATACAGGATTTCAACATCCTTAGTTTCTCTGAGAGATAAGCTTCTGCCAATGGTTTTTGGTTTATGGTTTACCCATAAACCAGACATTCTCAGGCAAACATGCTTAGTCAGAACGTTATCCGTTGTTTATAGATACTGTGTATCATACGTATGGTCAGCTTAAAAATAAAGGGGGGCATGTATGAAAACTGTCTTGGTCTGAGACTTTCTTTGTTGCCCATAGCAACCAATCAGAGTGCCCATTTCATTCTTTTAGAGCACTAGATGAAATGTAAGGGGAACGCTGATTGGTTGCTATGGGCAACAGAGAAAGTCTTGGACCAAGACAGTTTTCATACATGTGGCCCAGAATATACAAATTTGTTCTATGCATCAACTTAAGTTGGAAAACTTTTGTGAAAGTGTGTGAAAATGTAAAAATAAAATGCCAATTCTAAAGTACAGAGAATGATTTTAGGATATTGGTTGCATTTTGGAATCAAATGATTTTAAAAAAAAATGGTACAAAATATAGATTTATGTGTTACTAATGCTAATTTCCAGATGTAGCAGAGCTAAGTTAAATAAAGTTTTTGGAATTTGTCTTTTGCACAAGTTATTATGACATCAGTAGATTGTGTACTATCTGCTTCTCTTCTCCACCAACGTAACTCACAAATACAGAATTTACAAACCAAACAATCCCAATGAGTTCAATTCAGCTCTGCTACATCTGTATACATGCATTGTACCTTCTATTTTGTGTTACTGAACATATGGCTGCCTTTAATGTCTCATATTACATGATTCCTTGTGTTGATTAACTCCATATTTTTTCCTATTATTAAACAGAACATTGAGGATGGTAAGTTCACAATGAAAATATGTGCTTGTGTATTGTTCATATCAGCTACAGCATTTTCCTACTTAATTAACTTAATTATTTCTTTGTTAATTAAACAACAAGATTAGAATATCAATACCATTGAGATTATATTAACACAGTTTGTCAACTATTAATTCAGTATATAATACAAGCATTCTCTCACTTTCATAAGTGTTACACTGCTGTCGAATTACTCAACTGGTCCCAGTGGACATTACATTTCCCATATAAATAGACTTAGGAACTGATGCTTAGACTTCACAAGGCCCAGTTCACACCTCATAGTTTTGATGCAGCTTTATTCATACATTTCATGAGCCCACAGCTGCAGTTGAGCCTGGAAAGGTGAGAAATACCATTAAAAGCTTTGAAAGTCAACCTTTTATTAGATCCACTAAAGTTTTAGCAATAAAAAATAATGAGCAGCAATTATGAAACATGGCACCAGCATGCCAGATCTAAATAGGTATAGAGGAGGGTAGATTATGACAGTATGTATGAACCTGTCATATGTGGGTTCATAAATCTGGTGTATGGCATGTCCTGCATAGCATAGCTTATCTTTAGCGCATGTTGTTGGCTCATATCTTTGGTGCTTTCAAAACTGCTGTATTTGGCGCATAATGCACCAAGTTAAGGCATACGTCTGTTTATACATCTATTGAACCGGGCTATGACAGATTTTTTGACTGAAAGCACTGACTGTATTGCTGATTTCTATGGATGGTTAGAAAATAGGTAAAATACTGAAAGGAGTGCTACAGCTTCAGAAAATAAATATCATTCTACAAAAAAAAGATATACATTTTCAATTTTATTTTCTGTATCAACCACTTCCTGACCAGGCTATTTACCCCCATGACAGGTCAGGGACTTTTTCATGGTGTGTTTGAGTACATCCAGGTCTAAAAATTATAACCACTTTCTTTCACGCAGTTATTCTACTATTTTTCTTCTTTTTCATAATGCATAATGCTTTATTTTTATGTCATTTTCATATTACATTTTGTTCTCACGTCAAATTTTTTTTTTTTTTCAATAATAAAAATTGACACTAAAATAATCTTTGAAATTGTGTCACCGTTACCTTATGGACATTTTACATAGTTACATAGTTACATAGTTGGTACGGTTGAAAGAAGACACGTGTCCATCAAGCTCAACCAAGGGTGGGTAAAATGTGGGTGAAGGGAGAGAGACAAGGACATTATGCCCAGCCTCACCACTGGTTAATTACCTTGAAATCCACAAGGCATGAACCAATCTGCTCCAGTGGAGACCGTATCTCTGACCCCAGAGCCTCCACCAGCCAGGATCCAGAATTTTACATGGCTATGTACGCATTAATATTCTCTAGTTCCAGGTAGGTATCTTAGCCTTTCTTGAAACTCTCTACAGTTCCTGCCGTGACCAGCTCCTCAGGTAGGCTATTCCATAGATTCACAGTTCTTACAGTGAAGAACGCTCTTCTCCTCTGGAGATTGAATCCTTTTATCTCTAGTCGAAGGGAATGTCCCCTTGTATTTTGAGGGGTTTTCACTTGAAATAAATTCTCCCCAAACTTTTTGTAGGGACCATTTATATATTTATATAAATTAATCATGTCCCCACGAAGCTGTCTTTTCTCAAGACTAAATAAGTTCAATTCTACTAACCTCTCCTCATAACTAAGATGCTCCATTCCCCTTATAAGTTTGGTTGCTCGTCTTTGTACTCTCTCTAGCTCCATTGCATCTCTTCTATAAACTGAGGCCCAGAACTGAACAGCATTTTCTAAGTGAGGACGCACCAATGCTTTGTACAGTGGTAGAATTACATCCTTGTCCCGAGAGCCCATGCCTCTTTTAATACACGCCAATATCTTACTTGCCCTAGAGGCAGCTGATTGACATTGCATGTTATTCTGCAGTCTATGATCTACAAGAACACCCAGATCTTTCTCAACAAGCGATTCTCCAAGTTTTTATCCCCCTAGGACATATGATGCCTGTAGATTATTTCTCCCCAGATGCAAAACCTTACATTTATCCACATTGAACCCCATTTGCCAAGTGGATGCCCAAGCACTCAGTGTGTCCAGGTCTGCTTGCAATTTATGAGCATCTTCCATAGATTGCACTACCCTGCATAGCTTGGTGTCATCTGCAAAAATCGAGACAGTGCTATCGATCCCTTCCACTATATCATTAATAAATACATGAAATAAGAGAGGACCCAATACTGAGCCCTGCGGCACACCACTCACAACCAGGGACCACTCAGAGTAGGAGTCATTTACCACCTTTCTCTGGGTACGATTCAGCAGCCAGATTTTGATCCAATTACAGACTGTTATCTCTAACCCAATGGATTCTAATTTACCCAACAAACGCTTATGAGGGACAGTGTCAAATGCCTTTGCAAAGTCTAAAAACACAATATCCACAGCTGCCCCGCTATCCAGACTTCTACTCACCTCTTCATAAAAAGAAATCAGATTGGTCTGACAGCTTCTGTCCTTAGTAAATCCATGCTGGCAATCACTAATAATATTGTGTTTGTCAACATACTCCTGTATATAGTCCCTTATGAGCCCCTCAAACATTTTTCCCACAACAGATGTTAAACTTACTGGTCTATAATTACCTGGGCAAGACTTGGAACCTTTTTTGAAGATGGGAACTGCATTTGCCTTGTGCCAGTCTCCTGGTACTATACCAGTCACCAGGGAATCTCTAAATATCATGTACAGGGGCACAGAGATAACCGAGCTGAGCTCTTTAAGAACTCTTGGGTGAATGCCATCAGGGCCTGGAGCCTTGTTCACATTCAGTTTATTTAACTTGGCTTTGACTTTTTCTACACTGAGCCAATTAATTATAGCAGATGATGTATTAACAGTACTGCCACCACCTACTTCTGCACTTGGCCCACTCCCATCAACTACTATTTCATTGATAGTATATACTGAGCTGAAGAACCTATTTAGTTCCTCTGCCTTCTCTTGGTCACCAGTGACCAGCAACCCCATCACAGGTTTTTAAGGGTCCTACTTGCTCTGACTTTGGCTTTTTGGCATTTATATGCTTAAAGAATTTCTTGGGGTTAGTCTTGCAGTCCTTGGCCACCTGCCTTTCATTTTGAATTTTAGCTGCTTTTATCACTTTTTTACAGATTTTATTAAGCTCTCTATAATTTTTTTAATAGATATTAACATAACATAATTTACATATGTTTTATATGTAGGAGGCAAGGCTCCATGTTGTGGTTTGGGCTGTCAGTGTTTTTTTCATTTTAATTTTCTGTTTTATTTGTGGTCATTTATTTATTTTATTTCACACATTTCCCCTCCTTTTCTCCCTCTCTATAATGGACCCGTGGAAAATTCAGCCACCAGATCACACTGCAGAGTGGATCTGGGCCTGTTACGACCAATGAACTCCTGAAGTTACAGGCCCCATGCCCTTCTATTTTAACCCGTTAGGGTATGTCCAAACAGCATAGGAAAATCGCGGTATTTTATCATCTTTTCCACTTTTTAGGGGACAGCTGTCCATGGGTTGCAGATTCACCTGTCTCCTTTATCATTGAATAGCACATTTTCTGCTCAAAAACTAGACAGAAGATTGTGCATGTTCCAATTTTTTTGGAACACCGGTGGTGTGAAAGTCCTTCCGTCCATTTTCAAATGGTTTTTAGATCCAAAAAACATCTGAAAAACTGACTAAAAACCCTTGCTGTTTGAATGTACCCTGAGATGACACAAGGGTCACGGCCATGGCTTTTAACTAAATGAGAAACGGTGGCGTGCAACATTTCTCACTCCAATCAGCATCCCCACGGTGTGATCGCATGGTACTGAATAATATGGTGGCTGGAAGTCTTGTGAAAACTCTCATTCCTGCCATGTCCACTGTTTTACTATTTACAGCCCCAGGCAGTAAGTGGTAAAACCGCCATCTTTGTTCACCCTTCTGTATTGTTCATACAACGCAGAAAGGTGTACTAATGATCACAAACCTTTTTGGTCAATTACCCTAGGGAAACTTAATGTAAAAGTAAAATAATAATAATCATAAGGTATAAAAAAAAAAAAATATTAAAGCTTCAAATCATCCCCCTGTTGCCATTTTACAAATAAAATAAAAAAGAAGTTACACATAATTGGTATCGCTGCACCTGTAAGAATCTGATCTATTAAAATGTATCATTTATCCTGTACGCTGAACACCATAGAAGAGAAAAAATTCCAAACCCAAAGTTGCGTTTTTTTTTGGTTATGTCACGGCTCCTAAAAATTTAAATAAAAAGTGATAAAAAAATTGCATCTATCCCAGAATGGTACCAATAAAAATAACATTTCAGCCTGCAAAAAATGTGCTATCAATCAGGTAAATAAGTGGAAGTACAAAAAAGTTTTTGGTTGAGGAAAATGGCACTGCAGTGGAAATCTAAAAAATAGAAAATGTTTCTTCTTTTACATTACTAAAATATAAGAAAAACCCTACATATTTAGTATTGCTGGAATCATATTAACCTATAGAATACAGTTACTACAAAGTTTATACTGAAGAGTGAACACCATAAAAACAAACCCCCGCAAACATGCCACAAGTACAGACAGGGCAATCTGCCACAAAGAACGGGATCATCGAACAGTATGTTGTTTACCTGGGGCCCGAGTTTGACATATCATGGATCGAGTTGAATAATTGCTGGGTGGAGCTGGTGAGAATCCAGCTGTCATGGTCCACATTGGCACCAATAACAAAGTTAGAGGTAGGTGGAGTGTCCTTAAAAACAATTTCAGGGACTTAGGCAATAAGCTCAAGGCAAGGACGTCCAAGGTAATATTTTCAGAAATACTACTTGTTCCACGGGCCACAGCAGAGAGGCAGCGGGAGATTAGAGAGGTGAATTAGTGGCTCAAAAATTGGTGTAGGAAAGAGGGATTAGGGTTTTTGGAGAACAGGGATGACTTCTGTCTTGCCTACAGACTCTATGCTAGGGACAGGCTGCACCTAAATGGGGAGGGTGCAGCTGTATTGGAGCACAAAATGGCCAGGAAGTTGGAGGAATATTTAAACTAGGGACTGGGGGAGGGTAACTACAAAGATAGCCTGCAAGATAGTGAAGACAGAGAGCTGGGAATTAGGAATAAAACAAGGGGTGGAGTGGTGGAGTATAGCAATAGTTAAAAAGAACAGGGAGAAAGGAATAAAAACAGAAAAATCTCTAAATTGCATGCTGACCAATGCCAGGAGGCCCTTTGAAAAGCACTAAGGGAGATATTGTGAAGGGCGATGAGAGGAAAGCAAACTTATTAAAAAATTTTCTCCACTGTATTTACAGAGGAAAATGACCTTCCTATTGATGCGCAGAGGGATGAAGAAAACTCCAACTTAAATGTTTCTTGTCTAACCCAGGAAAAAGTGCAGCTCTGCCTTAGGAAGCTTAAAATAGACAAATCCCCAGGTCCTGATGGTATACCCCCACACACCACTGTCGGGTCCTAAGGGAGTTAAGTGATGTCATAGATAGGCCCCTATTCTTAATATTTATGTACTGTCTAATAACGGGGTATGTCCCAAAGGACTGGTGCATAGTAAATGTTTTGCCAATATTCAAAAAGGGGTCAAAAAGTGATCCTGGAAACTATAGGCCGGTAAGTTTAACCTCTGTTGTAAATAAAATGTTTGAAGGTTTTCTAAGTGATGCTATCCTGGAGTATCTCACTGAAAATAAATGTATAACGCCATTCCAGCATGGGTTTATGAAGGATTGTTCCTGTCAAACTAATCTCATCAGATGCTATGAGGAGGTTAATTCTAGACTCAATTGGGGTGAGCCACTAGATGCCATACATCTAGATTTTTCTAAAGCATTTGATACTGTGCCACATAAAAGGTTGGTAAGTAAAATGAGAATGCTTGGACTGGGGGAAAATTTTTGCAAGTGGGTAAGCAACTGGCTCAGTGATAGAAAACAAAGAGTGGTGATTAATGGTACATACTCAGACTGGATTCCTGTTACTAGTGGGTTACTACAGGGCAAAGTATTGGGCCCTATACTCTTTAATATTTTCATTAATGATCTTACACATGGATTGCACAGTAGAATATTGATCTTTGCAGATAATACCAAGTTCTGTAAAGTAATCGACAAAAAAGAGGATAATGTGTTATTACAAAGGGATCTGGATAAGTTGGAGTCCAGGGCAGAGAAATGGCAGATGAGGTTTAACATAGATAAATGCAAGGTTATGCACATGGGGAGGAAAAATCCATTACATAATAACATGTTAAATGGAGAAACGCTGGGTAAAGGTGACATGGAGAAAGACTTGGGAATCCTGGTGGACAGCAAACTTAACTGCAGCAGACAGTGTCAGGCAGCAGCTGCCAAGGCAAATAGGATGATGGGGTGTATTAAAAGGGGCATAGTTGCACATGATGAGAATGTAATTCTCCCTTTAAACAAGTCACTGGTTAGACCAAACATGGAATATTGTGTACAGTTTTGGGCACCAGTGCACAGGAAAGTCATTGTAGAGCTTGAAAAAGTGCAAAGGCGGGCAGCAAAAATAATAAAAGGACTGGGTGGACTGCAATACCCAGAAAGATTAGCCAGATTAGGGTTATTTAGATTAGAGAAAAGACGGCTTAGGGGGGACATAATAAATATGTTTAAATATATTAAAGGTCAATATGGAGATCTCTCCCAAGATCTATTTATAGTCAGGACTGTATCTAGAACAAGGGGCACCCTCTCCGTCTGAGGAAAGTTTCTACATAAACATAGAAAGGGATTCTTTACTGTTAGAGAAGTGAGACTGCGGAACTCTCTGCCAGAGGAACTTGTCATGGTGAATTCACTAACAGAGTTCAAAAAGGGTCTGGATGCATTTCTAGAACATAATAATAAAACAAGTCATAGTGACTAGGATTCTGGAGAAGGAGCGTTGATTCAGGGATTTATTCTGATTGCCAGATTAGAGTCGAGATGGAATTTTTTTTCCCTAAAATGAGGACAATTGACTTCTACCTCAACAACACTTTAGCAAAATAGGCTGAACTGGATGGACGCCTGTTTTTTTCCGGCCTTACAAACTTTGTAACTATGTAATTATGTGAGTACATTTTTTTCACATTTCACCCCACTTAGAATTTTTTGCGGTTTCCCATTATATTCTATTGTACAGTCAATGACACCATTAGACAGTACATCTTGTCCCACAAAATAAAAGCCCTTATACGTCTATGTAGGTACAACAATAAGTAGTTTTAAATACTCTTATATACTTCTCTAAAACTTTGTAGATATTATTCCTATCATCTGATGACATTTATCTGGATAGTATGGTTACTATTAGAGATGGGCGAATTGATTCTAACGAAGTGGTTCTGAACGAAGTCGAAGTCGAAGTTTGGGGTACTTCGCGTGAACGTGCTTTTGATTGATAAAATGGCTGCGAGCACATGGCGTTACATGGGGCAAAGAAATCTGGGAGGAAGAAGGGCATAGCCTACATGACATGCGAAGAGATGAAGCCAATCAGAGACCGGCGGGATTCTGTGACGTCACCGAAGGTTAATTACAAGTTTTTCTCATGCTGTATACCGTAAAATACACGCCATTGTAACACACTACAAAGTTGGTCGTTTTTGGTTACTCAATTCTTTTGCGCAATTTACATCCAGGGGTTAATTAAGCGTTGTTCTGCTGTTGTGGTGACTAAAAGAAACCGTCTTTTTTCACCGCCAAAAAATTAATTTTTCCTGTAGCCTAATTCATAACTGAAGGTTAAATTCACGTTTTTCTCTTGCTGTGTACCGTAAAAACACACCATTGTAACACGCTACAAAGCTGGTAGTTTTTGGTTGCTCAATTCTTTTTCGCAATTTACTTCCAGGGGTTAATTAAGCATTGTTCTGCTGTTGTGGTGACTAAAAGAAACCTTCTTTTTCACCGCCAAAGAAGCAATTTTGCCTGTAGCATAAGTCCGGGTGCGACTCTGGGAGCTCATACCGCTCTCACTGTACTGATTAGGGAAGGTGCTGCCATGGCTGCTAATGATATCTCTTACTAAAGAACTCATTTTTATACAGCGATTTTTGGGGGTGTCACAACTTGTCTCAGAGACTGCCTCTCTTAACGTTCTAATTCTGATTTTGGGGGGTATTGGAACTGAAGTCCAGTGTGCGTCCAATGCAGCTGCATATACATTTTAAGGCTATACGCTCACAGCGCATTAAATACGGTGAGGCCAGAACTGCCGGTGTCATCAAGTGGCCGTGTGTTGTTCAGCAACCCCATAGGTCTTGATTGGTTGACTAGGTCATCCACCTCCTCCCAGATGACATCTGACAACCCCAGCCAAGAGTCGGTGGGAACGTCAGACACAACCGTTAGTTGGCATCGCCCGGGAGCGGGTCAGCGGCCCTCACCTGTCCTCAACCCGCCTCTGTCCCATCTGGTTCCCTCAGCCAGAGATCTAATATGTGGTCTGGGCTCAGCGCCACTATGTAGCGAGGATGAACAATTTGAGGAGGGCAGTCAGCAGCTACTTGGCAGCGAAGAAATGGGGCCAATATCCCCTGCTTCTTGCAGTAGGCGGCAAAGTATAGATGTGGAGAGGGGCATGGGGGGTTAAATGTTGTGAAGGTCCCCCTTGGCATCCCAAAAGCCCGGGGGATGAGGACAGCAGTGAGAAAAACACAAAAAAGGATGTTGTACCGCCGTGGGGGAGAAAGGGGGGGTAAAGCTTCCCGCGCGTCGGGAGGGGCGCAGCCAGCAAGTGGGTCGTGTGGCCGGTGGGGAAAGCAGGATAGCAGCAGTGTGAGGTCGGGAGCCAAGGGGCCAGGGGAAAAAAACCCCGCTTCGCAGGCCCAAGAAAGTAGCGGCACAGGGGCTCAGGCGAGGCAGGGGGGGCAGAAAGTCCTCAGTGCAGAGCTTTGGGCCCGGAAAAATTTTCCGAATGGGCGGTGTGGCATTTCTTTGTAAGACACCGGGGGAGTGGAATAGGGGGTAAAATGTATAATCTGTAAGCAGAAAGTAAAGCGGGGGCCGGGGAAAGTAACTTTGGAACCACGGCCCTGCGTCAACACATGAAAGGGGCCCCCCCGGGTCACCACCGGGGGCCCTGGGGGAAAAAAAACGTGGCTAGATGGGTGGTCCTTTCCTCCCGCCGCAGCACTCCCAGCGAAACAGGCCCAGTGGCAGCATGCCTTTGCAGCCAGTAAGGTAAAACCCCAACCTCTGCAGAAGGGAGCTGTTTTCCCCTTTGACATCATCCCCCCGGTCCAGATGCTCCTGCTCCTCGCTACTCCAATGGCGCCAGCAGGTCGTTCAGCGGGGGCAAATTGGGAAAAGAGACAACAGATGGCCCAAACCCTTCCAAAGGGGTGCAGCAGTTTACCGTCCCCTCCTGTCCAAGTTGTTGGTACTGGCAGTCCCTCCCTTTCCCAAAATGGGGGAAACCCCCTGCACCGTTCAGAAAAATAATGGTTTGTGCCGAGCCGAGATGGAAAAGGGTTTCCCCAAGCCGAAATTTTTTTTTCCAAAAAGGCAGAAAACCAGCCCTTCATATATATGTAGAACAGAAGGGGGGTTAAAGTCCTTGAGTTATCGGTTTGTTCCAAAAGAAGGGCCCCAGGGGCGGACGTCTGGAGCTGTAACTACGGTCAGGGCCAGAAACAGGGCCCTTTACGGCCCACTGGGTGAATGGCTTTCCCCCCCAGGCCCCCCCCCAACAATTTGGGGCGGAGGAAAGCCGTTTTTCCCCACTTGTCAAAAATGCCCGCACCCGGCCAAAGTCCGCCTCCCCCTTTCCCCCAAACCACCACCTCTCACCCCCCAAAGTTTCTGCTCCCCTCATACCACAAAGTGTAGGGCAAAACGGTGTCAAAGCCCGTTCTACAAAGGCTTTCTCGGCGAACAAAGGGCACACATGGGAGGAACTGCTCCGCGTCATGCAGCAAGAAATCGATGTGTGGCTTTCTCCGCGCCAACTGCAAATCGGAACCAGGGTAGGACAGGGGAGGAACATGGTGTTCGCTGCACGGGAGGATGGTCATGCACCCTGCATGGCGCACATTTAAATCTGGTTGTGAAAAGTTTCAAAGTCTTCCACCGATTTTTCAGAACATCTGAAAATGGCCAGGAAAACTTTTGGATGCATTTTATCCATTCGTACAAAGCCAGGAACACCCTCCTCGAATTGCAGCGGCAGAACGGCCTCCCCCAACCACACTCTGATATGCGAGTTTCCACCCGCTGGAATTCCAGCCTGCACATGTTGACCGACTGTATGAACAGAGAAGGCCATTAACGATTTTTGAGATCCGGGGCAGACAGGGTACTCCCCTCTGTAACTTTGTGTCAGCAGTGGCAGCTCATGCGTGACACCTGCCGTTTGTTGAGGCCATTCGAGGAGCGAGCTTATTTTGTCAGTCGCCAGGACTACGGGATAAATAACGTCATTCCACTGCTTCATGTCCTGGAACAGATGCTGAAAAATCTGTTTTGGGCAGGGGACTGGGGACGTGGCGACTACATCTCGTGGCCACATGAGTCCGGTGGGGACTGAAATGGAGGAGGAGGAGGACTTTGGAGCAGAAGCAAATTTTCTGGTGAAATGAAATGGATTTCTACCCAGGTGAAAGAGGGAGGAGCAGGAGCAGCTGGAGGAGGGTTGATGGAGATGAGGAAGATGAGGCAGAAAGACCCCCAAGGCACCGTGGCAGTATACAGTGGAAATGGAGGCAGGGAGGCCCCTCGGAGTCACTTGGCATTGGCCCGCAGCATGCTTATTTGCCTGGCTAGTGACAGGCCAATAGTCAGCATCCGGCACTGGATGACTTCTGGCTCTCCACCCTATTGGACCCTCGCTACCGGTCCAAAATGGGAGCCTTTTTCCCAGCTATGAGAGGAAGGGCCAAACTCAAATACTATAGGGAAATCCCTCCGTAATCAGTTGGCCGCTGGCCATGTGCGGCATCGTCCCTCCTCTGACATGTCTGACCCGGGGGGTGTTTCCTTTAGCGCTCACGTACTACTGCCGCGGTGCTGGGGGAAGGTGGGGGGTAGGAGCAGTACCAGCTCCATCATAGTAACCTAAGTCTGGAGTCACTGATGACAGCTTCCCTTTACCGCCTAGTGAGGAGGGCAGTCGCCAGCAGCGCAGCAGCAGCAGGGCCTGGAGCAGCCCGAACAAACAGGGGTGGCCTTTCTTGGACAGTACTCTGCCACCTCAGTTAGAAGATCCGTGGACTACTGGGCACCAAAAATGGTTGTTTGGCCCAACCCTTTTC
>JAODAL010050027.1:0-27735 GCA_025379985.1 Phyllomedusa bahiana | reverse complement strand
GCGGGGGCCCCCTTTAGTATAGCCGGGGCCCCCCTTTAGTAAAGCCAGGGCCCCTCTTGTAGCCAGGGCCCCCTTTTTAGAATCCCAGGGCCCCCTCTAGAATAGCCAGGACCCCCTCTAGAATAGCCAGGTCCCCCTTTAGAATACCGGGCCCCCCCTTTTTTAGAATAGCCAGGGCCCCCACTTTAGTATGCCGGGGCCCCCCCTTTAGTATAGCCAGGGCCCCCCTTTAGAGCCGGGGCCCCCCTTTGTAACCAAAGGGCCCCTTTAGTTAGCCAAGGGCCCCCTTTTTAGTATAGCCAGGCCCCCTTTTAGTATACCCAAGGGCCCCCTTTATATGCCAGGGCCCCCTTTATATACCCAGGGCCCCCCTTTGAATAGCCGGGGCCCCCCTTTAGTATAGCCAGGGCCCCTTTAGTATAGCCAGGCCCCCTTTAGAATAGCCAGGGCCCCCTTTAGTATACCCGGGCCCCTTTATATACCCGGGCCCCCTTATGTGGCGGGCCCCCTTTATGTAGCAGGGCCCCCTTTAGAAAAAGCCAGGGCCCCTTTAGAAAGCCAGGGCCCCCTCTTGAATACCAGGCCCCCTCTTGAATAGCCGGGGCCCCCTTTAGTATACCCGGGGCCCCCCTTTAGTATAGCCAGGGCCCCCTTTAAATACCGGGGGCCCCTTTAGAATAGCCAGGGCCCCCTCTTTAGCCGGGGGCCCCCTTTAGATACCGGGGGCCCCCCCTTTAGTATAGCCAGGGCCCCCCTTAGTATAGCCGGGGCCCCCCTTTAGTTACCTGCCCCCTCTTTAGCCAGGGCCCCCTTTATAAGCCGGCCCCCTTTAGTAAGCCAAACCCCCCTTTAGTATAGCCAAAGCCCCTTTAGTATAGCCGGGGCCCCCTTTAAAGCCGGGGCCCCCTTTAGAATAGCCGGGGCCCCCTTTAGTATAGGGGGGCCCCCTTTATGTAGCCAGGGCCCCCTTTAAGTACACAGGGCCCCCTTTAAAGTAGCCGGGGGCCCCCCTTTAAAAAGGCGGGGGCCCCCTTTAGTATAGCCGGGGCCCCCCTTTTAGTATACCCGGGCCCCCCTGTAGGTAGATTTAAAAAAAAAACAAAAAAAACAGCCACTACCTCGCACCTGTCTGGCTGGGCCGTCCGTCTTCCCGCCGGCCCGGGCCCCCCTGCATAGGCGGGGCGGTGAAGTGACTCACCGCGCCCCTCGTCGCAGTAGGGGCCGGCCCGGTAGGCTAAAGGCCTAAAGCCTTTAACCTGCCGGGGAGTCAGCGGGGGGGACGCAGTCTATGGCGCTGTGCTCCGCTGACACCGCACAGCCCCGGGGAGTCGGGGACATTAGACCCCCTACCGGGGTGGGTCTCGGGGGCCGGGGGACCGGACCCGGGCGCCAGGGACGGATCCCGGCCGGACCAGGGGGAAGCGACGGACTGCCCCCGGGGGCCCCAAAAGGGGTCGAGGGGGGGGCCCCCCGGGGGGATCGGTGAATCCCCCGGGGGGCCCCCCCCTTCGAGCCACGGGGGCCCCGGGGCATGCCGTCGCCCCCCCAGGCCCGGCCCCCCCAGGTCCCGGGACCCCCGGTTCCCGCGCCGAGCGGCCCATGACCCTTTCAAAAAGGGTTTGTGAGGAAAGGGCAACCCTGAAAAATGGTTTTTCGGGTTTTTTTGAAGTGGTGAAAGTGGGGGAAGTCGATTTTTTGGGGCAGTGATTCCGGTGGGGTGAAGCACGGGAAAGCCCTTGGAGACGGTTGTTGAGGAGTGATAAGGGGAAAGGCAGAGGAGAAGGCCTGAAGGAGCGGAGAATGCGTGAGGGGAAATTTTTAAAATTGGGGCGAGATGTATAAAGGGGAGAGGTCGGAGACCCTTTGTAAGTTATGGTTTATAGCTTGAAAGAATTCGCTGGGCAAGGGGAAGCCAGTGAAGGAATTGGCAGGGGGGAGAGGCAAAAGAGTAGCGAGGAGGAGGGATGATCGGCAGCAGAGTTGAGGATTGTTTGGGGGGGAGCAAGAGAGCAAGATGGGGGCCACAGAGAAGGTGTTGCAGTATCCTGGGCGGAGATGCCCCGGCATGGACCCCCCATGCTCATCAGTGTGTACTCCGTGGTGCGAGGCGGGAGGGGGGGTGCAACCCGGGGGCCCATAGCCCTTCTTTACCGTGGCGCATATTCGCCGCCAGTAACTGACATGTCAATTATCTCCCCCAGCGGCGTATTGTACAGGGGGGTGAGGAGGCGAATCCACTTTTCTCTATAAAAACTATAAATTACCGTAATTATGGGGCGCTTTTCCCCGCTATTAAGCGCATTACGTTTCAAAATTTTGGGCGAAATGCACCCCAAAATAAGCCGTTTGAACATAGCCTAAGAGAAAGGCTCCAAATTTTTGTTTTTTTAGGGGCACAAGGATTTACTAACCAACTTAGCCGGAGATATCCCGGGTCCTCTTAAAGAAAGAGGTTCAGAGCAAAAAGCATTTGGGGCTGTCTGGGCTTTTTACTGTAGGGCACAAAAAATTTAGTGGGGAAACAAAGGAATGTTCACACGGCTTATTGCCGACGTAATTGCGGGGGGTTTCGCCCGCAATTACGCCCGGGTCCCCCTGCCTCATTAATTTCACGGCCCAAAGGGGGGGGGGGAAAAATGTGCATGTCACTTTTCCCCCCGGGGGATTCGCCAAGCGGGGGAAAGGAATGGAAAACCACATTCTCTTGGAATGTGTATTACCCATTTTTTGGGACAGATTGGAGCCGTACTGCACGCAAATACGGCAGCAGTAGGCTCCAATCAGTCCCAGAATAAGCCGTGTGAAAAGGCCTAAGGGTAGTTCACACGGCTTATTGCGGGGGTAAATTCCCCCCGCAATTACGCCGTGGGGACAGGGGGGAGGCGGGAGTGGGGGGGGGCACCGCCCGGGCCCCTAAGATTCATTACCAGCGGCGCGTAACACCCCTAGAAAAACATGTCAATTTTCTCCCCCGCGGGATTCGCCGAGCAGGGAAGGGGACTAATCCAAGTTCTCTAGAGAACTGTGGATTACCTAATACGGGACGCATTTCAGCCCAAAAATTTCACACCCGGCGGTAATTACGGGGTGAAATATCCCAATTTTAAGCCTTTGAAATAGGCTAACTTGGGAAATTATCTCCCCCCTCGGCGTATTCGCCGAGCAGGGAGAGGAGACGTAATCCATAGTTCTCTATGAGAACTGTGAATTACCGTAATGAATGGGCCGTTTTCAGCCCGTAATTTGCGCACTTCGGCTCGTAATTACGGACCGAAATACGGCCCATTTTGATGCCGTGTGAACATGGCCTAAGGGTTCAGTTCACATGACTGATTTTAACATGGAATTCAATGAAGATTTTGCATGGGATTCCACGTTAAAACCCTTGTGGAAACCAACAGCACAGTAGTTCACACAGTTCACTATCCAAGAATAGGATTCAGGTCCAGCGTCTTCCTTACAAGGCACTATTTATTGAAACCACAGTAAAAGCTGTACAGAACAAGCAACAAAAACTGACGTGTTTCAGGTCTTTAGAATATAGACCCTTAGACAGGGTTCACACGGCTGATTCACGCTGTAATTGCGGGACGGAATTCGCCCGCAATTACGGCGTGTGTACAGGGGCGAGGGCGGGGGGGGGGGGGGGAGGGTCACCCGCAGGCCCCATAGACACTCACCCATGGCGCGTATCCAGCGGGGATAATGTGTATGTCACTTTCTCCCCCCTCGCCATATTTCACGAGCGGGGAGAGGAGACGGAATCCATAGTTCTCTATGAGAACTGTGGGTAACCGTAATGACTGGGACGGATTTCAGTCGTATTTGCGCACAGTACAGCACGCAATACGGACTGAAATCCGTCCCAAAATCAGCCGTGTGAACATAGCCTTAGGGCATAGTTGCCAACTTTTGAAAATGGAAAAGTAGGAGATTGAAGAGGGCGGCGCGCGTAGCCCGCCACGGCAAAAAAATTGCATGGACACGCCCATCTTTTTGGTGTGCCACGCCCCTTCAAAAGCCACACCCACTCCGCCTAACAGCTTTGGAAGAAAGCCAGTTAGATGCCCTTAGGCCAGGTAGCAGCCCCCCCATAACCAGGTAGTGCCCCTTACCGGCAGGTAGATGCCCCGTGGTCGCCGGTTAGATGCCCTCTTGTAGCCAGGTCGATGCCCCCCTTTGTTAGCCAGGTACGTGCCCCCTTTAGTAGCCAGGTAGGTGCCCCCTTTAGTAGCCAGGTAGGTGCCCCCTTTAGTAGCCAGGTACTTGCCCCCTTTAGTAGCCAGATACTTTCCCCCTTTAGTAGCCAGGAAGGTGCACCCTTTAGTAGCCAGGCAGGTTCCCCCTTTAGTATCGAGTTATTTTCCCCTTTAGTAGCCAGGTAGTAGCCCCCCATAACCAGGTAGTGCCCCTTACCGGCAGGTAGATGCCCCGTTGTAGCCAGTTAGATGCCCTCTTGTAGCCAGGTAGATGCCCCCCTTTGTTAGCCAGGTACTTGCCCCCTTTAGTAGCCAGGTAGGTGCCCCCTTTAGTAGCCAGGTAGGTGCCCCCTTTAGTAGCCAGGTATTTGCCCCCTTTAGTAGCCAGGTACTTGCCCCCTTTAGTAGCCAGGTAGGTGCCCCCTTTAGTAGCCAGGAAGATGCCCCCTTTAGTAGCCAAGTAGTTGCCCCTTTAGTAGCCAGGTAGGTGCCCCCTTTAGTAGCCAGGTAGAGCCCCCTTTAGTAGCCAGGCAGTTGCCCCCCTTTAGTAGCCAGGTAGTTGCCCCCTTTAGTAGCCAGGTAGAGCCCCCTTTAGTAGCCAGGCAGTTGCCCCCTTTAGTAGCCAGGTAGTTGCCCCCTTTAGTAGCCAGGTAGGTGCCCCCTTTAGTAGCCAGGCAGTTGCCCCCTTTAGTAGCCAGGCAGTTGCCCCCTTTAGTAGCCAGGCAGTTGCCCCCTTTAGTAGCCAGGTAGTTGCCCCCTTTAGTAGCCAGGCAGTTGCCCCCTTTAGTAGCCAGGTAGAGCCCCCTTTAGTAGCCAGGTAGAGCCCCCTTTAGTAGCCAGGTAGGTGCCCCCTTTAGTAGCCAGGTAGAGCCCCCTTTAGTAGCCAGGCAGTTGCCCCCTTTAGTAGCCAGGGAGTTGCCCCCTTTAGTAGTCAGGTAAGTGCCCCCTTTAGTAGCCAGGTAGAGCCCCCTTTAGTAGCCAGGTAGTGCCCCATGTAGCTAATAAAAATAAAATAATAAAAGTCACTTACCGCACCAGGCTCCCTGCAGCTCCGGACATTTCCCGGCCAACCGACTCAGCGTCGCCGGAGGAGTGAATGCAGCCGCGCATCACACCCCCTGCGACGCTGATTTGTATGTACAGCGCACACCGGCCGGCACTGTACATACAGGGGGAGAAGGGAGGAGGGGAACGATCCCTCCTGCCTCCTCCCAGCACACCGGCGCTGTACATACACGGGGAGAAGAGAGGAGGGGAACGATCCCTGCTGCTTCCTCCCTGCACAACGAGAGTCTACGGACTGGTGAGCGGCCGCTGCGGCCGCTTCACCTGCCTGTAGGAGCGGCCCGGCGGCGCAAGAGTAGCGCAACAGCGCTACTCTGGCGCCGCGGTCATTTAAAGAACCCCGCTGCTTGCTGGCGGCGGGAGGAATGGCAACTGTGCCGGGAGGGTGGGGGGGGACCCCAATTAGCGGGACCCCCCCGCCAAAAGCGGGAGAGTTGGCATGTATACCTTAGGGCCACATGTATGAAAACGGTCTAGGTCTAAAATTCACTTTGTTGCCAATAGAAACCAAGCAGAGCTCCTCTTTCATTTCATATAATGCTCTGGAAAAATGAAAGGGGCGCTCTGATTGGTTGCTATGGGCAACTAAGTGAGTTTTAGACCTAGACAGTTTCATACATGTGGCCCTAAGGGTCTATATTCTAAAGACTTGAAACGCGTCAGATTTTGCTGCTTGTTCTGTACCGCTTTTACTGTGGTTTCAATAAATAGTACTTTTTAAGGAAGACGCTGGATCTTATTCTTGGATTCATTCACGGTATTTCCCATGGTTCGTGCACCCCCTGATCCTTTACAGGTGAAGCTGGATTTGCGTTTTGTGGACACTGATAACTACAACCCTAATATTCCATACTGTAGATTTCAAATCAGAGAGTAACACATCAAATTTGATTGATGGGAAAAACCCGACATGTGAACATACCCTAATGGTGGCTAATAAATTTACTGAACAAGCATGTTATTGCAGCTCATAAATGGGGGAATGGGGAATAACTGCTGCCAGACACCTCCTGCAGAGACTAATCTACCATGGGAGCAAGTGTCAGGCATGTTGAAATCCAACATGACCATTCCTTCCTTTCAAAAACATTTGCTGTTGGGGAAAAAGTCCAGACACCCTCAAATATATAAGAAGGTTGACGGAACCTGCATCACCCATCTGTATACAGCCATTTCGGGGTTTTACCCCTCGTCAGTACAGAGCAGAGCGATGCTGGCTTGGATTTGTGGGAGGCAATGAGTGGCTCAGAAAGGAAAGATCTCTCTATACTGACGAGGGGAAAAACCCCGAAATGGCTGTATACAGATGGGTGATGCTGGCTTGGCTAAATATCCCTTTCCAAAGTGGGTCAAAAGCAAACTGAGGATTTGTTACATCCAACAGAGGGCGCTTGAGCTTCTCAACTCCTTTCCCATAATGCCTTGTGATATGCAGATGCTTCGTGGAGTGCAAAAGGCAATTTTGAATCTGCACACGCCTATATAGGCTCTAATGTGCATATACATCTTAGGAGGCAAGGAGAGCACTAGGAAAGGTGAGTGACAAAAGCACTGGGAGACAAAAGATGGATCTCCATTGCCTCCAACATGGCTCCCTGTGACCAACTTCCCGGTGTGGAACAAATAGCTGCTCTAACTAAGCATGGGTCACATTTGCATCAGAAGTTCAACTCAGAGGCTCCAGCACAGAATTTGTCAAAAATGATGGAATACAGGGGGAATACAGAGAACAGCATATAGCACTAATTTTTCTATTAAAATGATTGCCACCTTGACGGAAAACCGACAGACCCCACTGTAGTCGATGTCCAATAGTCACCATTGTGTCCTCCATATAACAGACCTGATGCCACCTATGGAACAAAGGTTCCAAGAGGAACATCTGACACAGGTGTGAACCAGAACGAGATATTCTGTCAAAAAATTATTTTGGGTTGAAATTATTCATTTATGCAAGATTTTTTTTTTTCGTGGGGTGCAATGTGGGTAAAGGGGTAAGGACCTTTCTGAACAGAACTAAGATCAAATCCTCAAATTAATCTTGGAACCATCTTGCTGGTAGGCAGTCAATTCAGCTAGGAGTTTAGTCGTGTGAAACAACTCTAGGTTTTAATAATTGGCCAAAATTTTTATTTTTTTTATCTTTATCATAACAACGGATTTACTATAAAATATGTACTTTTTTTGCGAGACTGGCACTTACTTGTAAACATTGCGTGGAAATAAGGGCTACATGACGCCAGCACCACTTTGTGGCCCTTAATTTCCTTGGTCCCCACATGCAGCACTATGTCACACAGTAGCCCCCGTTGACGCATTCGGTTCATGCAGACAAAGGCGTCATGGTAGTGCCGCTTTGAATTGTGGGAGATGGTGTGGCCCTCCCGGCTCAGAAGTTGTACCGCCCCTTCCATGGCTGGGGACTGGTCTCCCGATTTCTCCTTCACTGGCTTCACACGTTGAAGCTGTACAATTAAAAATACATTTTAGAATAGAGTTTATTGGCATATACATACAGATCTTGACAAATGGCTGCATGTGTTTCACAACGGCTGCCTATATGGCCCTGGGACTGAGGGGCCCAGTACAGGTTTACCCAACCCTTATTGGAATGGTCATGAAGAACTGTATAAGGCTACCCTCTCTACAAACCCTACAAGGGTGGCAAAACATGAGAGTGGGAAATCAAACCAAGAACCATGGAAACAGGCAGGGGCAAACAAAAACCAAGCCCTCATGTGTTAGGGATGTAGTGATATTGACGGGCACCACAGGCGTAGCTTAAACCTCCTGGACCTAGTGCAAAATTGATTAAAGGGCCCCCACATACCATGTCCCATTTATTAATACTAATATCTTCCTATGAGGCAGAAGAGTCTTTGGGCCCCCTTAGGCATCAGGGCATGGTAGCGACTGTTACCCCTGCACCCCTATAGCTACACCCCTGACCAGCACCCAAAGCTCCATTTTGACCTTTGCTATACAGCTTACGTTCTGCTTATTCTAACTAATAATTAGCCAATTATAGTGTGGTTTATAATGAAGATGTGTTGCTCAAGTATTGTTTGCATGGTTTGTCCAATAAAGATATACTATCTGATTTGCATAAGATACACCTTAAACCAGAGGCTATAAAAACTTGTGCACAACAACAATTCTTTCCCCGGATCGGATATGCATAGACAATTCAATTTGGATACCACACAAGGAGGGCTAGGGGGACCTTGGAAGCTCCCATATCAATATGCTCCTGTCAGCACAGTCATATTTTGTTCATAGTCACAGTCATTGACAAAAACATCATAAGGGTATGTCCACACGACAAATAACAAAAGCAAAAAAGCCTCAGGTTCTTGGCTAAAATACTGTACAAATACACGTCGGATGACGCGGTTTTAGGATTCAGAATCCGACGTGCATTTGTACAGTATTTTAGGCAAGAACCTGAGGCTTTTTAAAGATTTTAAATTTTTGGTGCATATTTTATTTGGATTTTGATGCAGTTTTCAGATAGTTTTTTCTTCATAGAGCACTATTAAGTTTTTAGATGTTTTTAGGTCGTCTTTCAAGCCATCCTGTTGACCTCAATAGTAAATTTTCCACCATGTTCCGAGTGCAATACGGTGGAAGAATGAGCATGCTCTAAGTTTTTTTTTTTTAAATAAACGTAGTTTCGAAATCTGACCTCAGAAAATCTTTGTCATGTGGACTACAACGACTATTTTAAATTGAGGTTTATGGAGATGGTTTCACAATTCAGTTTTTAAAATACAAATCCGTGGGGGATTTCCAACTGGAAATGCCTATCGTGTGGATGGACCCTAATAGATGTAACCAAGTACATTATATAAAAACATCCCCTGCAATCATGAGAGAACATGCGCAGGAGCCATGGCCTGATTGTACTGTCACGAATGTAGGAATGCAGGTGTGCGGCACCAAGCAAGGTGAGATGTTAGTATAGGTCCCCATCTGAACTGAGGTCACCTTGTCGTGATGGATGGCGCTCGCAGTTTTGATAAAAAATGTGCACCGAGAAACTCAAATTTTCATGTATCCAAAAAGTACCAGAAATGCATTTTAAATTAGTTAATCTATTCACTTTGACCATCTCTTAGCATTTCTAGAGTGCTGCTGCTATGTTGTTGTGTTTGCATCATCACATTTAGGCCATGTTCACATGGCTTAATTTCGGGGCGCAATTACGCCGTGTGGACGGGGCGGGAGCGTGGTGGCCGGCACCTCGCAGGCCTATAGACTATCATTACTAGAGGCGCGTATACGCCGCTAGTAAATGACCTGTCACTTATCTCCCCCCCCGGCGGATTCGCCGAGCGGGCAGAGGAGACGTAATCTATAGTTCTCTATGAGAACTGTGGATTACCGTAATGACCGGGACGTATTTCAGCCTGTAATTCGCGCAGTACGGACTGAATTACAGACTGAAATACGTCCCAAAATAAGCCGTGTGAACATAGCCTAAGAGACATACTTAAGCGTGGCATTCCAGTAACCGACATTGAAAGTGTTTTGGGGTTTTTGTCCTGCCAATTGGTGGGGTCTTGTGGGTTGGATGATACGGCATTAATCATGAACTTATGGCTAGGTTAACTAACCAAACGTTAAAGGGGTATCCCCATCACCACAAATGCTGCTGGAAGGGGCAATTACTGTAAAGTAAACAATTTTCAAAATGCATGTTATCAAAATATATGGATACTTTACCTACTACAGGTCTTTTTTTGCACCTTAAATGATCTGTCTTGTTTTCATGGTTACCAACAACTACTGTGTGCCGTGAACTGTTCAAATAGCAGTATCAGGAACTTGCACGTACAGGTAAGCTGTGTGCTCATGTCATCACAGAGCAACTTGCCTGTACTGCAAAGAGGAGAAGGGCCGGTGCCAAAATGTGAGGCAACACTTCATTACTGGCCACCATTGAAAGCACACAGCGGTGGCCAGTAATCAAGGAGACAATACAGCACGTTGAAGGTGCAAAAAAGGCCTATATTAGGCAAACCATACATATATTTAAACATGCATTGCAAAAATTCTTACTTTATAGTAATTTGCCCTTCCAGCAGCACTTTTTGTGATGCAAATACCCCTTTAATGAAACTCATGGGCTTTAAGGAAACACACTCTTTAAATCCTATATTATGTGGTACATAGTGGGATGCGTCACACAACGGGGGCTCGCTGTCTTTCTGCAGAGCAATTTTCTCTCCTATCCCCACAGACGCAATCATCCGAGGCAGACAATTGCCGAGGAACCCGCAGTTCATTATTCATACAGGCTAAACGTGGCTACAGAACTGATGACTAAATGCATGAAGCTGTAAAAATATAGAAAACGAAACAGGAGGCGAATGCCACCCTGCAGCCTTCACCGATTCATCATTGAATGTGCTCTGCCATCCACTGCTGTGGCACCCTGCCCTGTACACCTACATGCTGCTGATTAGTGCTGGTAAAAATAGATACTCTTGAAGAAGCAATTTCTACGCATTTGTAATCACGTATGAAAGCCGTGACTAGGAGCCCCCTCCTCCGGAGGCTGAGACTTGAGAATCACGACGAGCACAAAAGGGTATAGCAGAATGGATCAACCTCTATCCACTTGTCATCAACAGCAATGCACTAGAGCAGTGGTCTTCAAACTGCATCCCTCCAGCTGTTGGGAAACTACAACTCCCATCATGCCCACTGTTATAGATTATATAAATGCATGATGGGAGTTGTAGTTTCCCAGCAGCAGGAGGGCCGCAGTTTGAAGACCCCTGCACTAGAGGATACCTTATGGGTACATGGGGTCAGGGACACAGCTGACCGATTGTGGAGCTCCTGCATCCAGACATTTATACACTTGCAAAATGCTTATACTGCAATGGAAGCAAAAACTCCATTTTACCCCCCAAAAAGGCCTATTTTTCAGCTAACTATAATGCCATTGGGTATGGCTATGGCGTAGCATGAGGGTCCCTGCATGGTGGCGCAATAAGGGTCTGGAAATAGGAAGACCTCTCACTGACTTTATGTATTGCTGTGACATGTAATAAGATTTTGCCTTCGCTCTTCTTCTCAATATTAAGAAAATCCAACTGGACTGCCAATGATAAAAAGAAAGTTTCAAATGTAACCTTGTGCTGTTCAGAACGAATTGGTTTTAAGAGCTGGACAAGGAGACAAAAGTCATAGAGGCATGGAAAATCTGTAGAACAGGCTAGGAATCAGATGACCGGTGGTGGATGATCAGAACTATTGGGCTGGGTCCCGCACCCTCAGTCATGTTAGGAGTCAGAATGAAATGGGCATATATGATCATAGTTTGGGCGACAGTCATCTTGTAGCAGTGGTTTTGCATATATTGCCCAGCTAAAGAATAATGTGCATTTCCCTTTGAAAGTTTATTGTTAATAAGGTATTTGCAATTTTCATTTGTGCTCCATGTTTGTGCACCCTTTGTCTTGTTGTGTTAAAGGTGTGTTATTGTTTCATCATTTGGCAGCTGTTTATACTGGTTGCTAAGCAAAGCTTATGAAATGGAGGGGTGTGTTTCTCCTCCCAGCAGGAAGTATCTTCTCTCTGCAGACACGCCCCAAAGTGTGCATGTGAGAATTAATTCTGTGCGAGCGAGGGGAAAGGGGGGAGTTTAAGCTGTCGGAGCCTAAGGAATCATTGGAAGTGAAAAGCTAAGTGTAACTCCATAGTGTATATCTACATTTCTCGCTCTCTCTCTCTCTCTACATACTTTGTAATTAGAATGAGCATTTGACATTCAGGACTCGGGGAGAGATGGATGATTTTTCTTTTTTGTCCCTCTCTCTCACCCACAGTGATATATCCTGCAGATTATTACACCTCTGACCTCTGCAGAACAAAACTATATGCTTTATTTGTTTGTGTTTACATGGGACTGCACAAGATCTCTCTCTCTGCTGCAGGTCTTCTGATTGCTGTCAGTGAACAGCACAAACCCCGCACGCATACGTCGCACCTACCGCAAAAATCTCTCTCTCTTTCTCCACAAGGAGGAGGGAATGCACTTGCTCAGTCACAGATTCTGCCTTCCTCTGCATGCCTGCAATCTCTTTACTACCAATTTACACTGCAGAAAAACACAGAGGCGGTCGGCATCACAGAGCATGCACAGGAACGTGCGCTTCTGTGAATACGACCAGGGGCCAAATAATCTAAAAAAAATGGGAATCTAGCAAGAGGACAGAGTGACTTTTAATGACTATATTAACTATTTTGCCATAGGCAAACTTAAACTCTATCACCTCTCAATCTTTAAAACACTAAAACGTAACTTTTATTATGTATACCACTTAACCTCTATACGCACTATTTAAAAACCTTAATATCCCTTTCTAATTGTGAAGGAATAACTCCTTTTCTATTGTCCAGTCTGGTGGAGCACAACCCACTAGCAAGGGAAACCCTTATACATACAGTAATTTATTAACTCCAAAGAGTCTTACTTGGACAATCATCCCTAATATCATGGACGTACTACATATAAGGTTTCTGTGAAAGCCTCTGCAGCGGATAACACAGTAATGAGAGCCAGAAAATCACAAATTAAAATGTCATGCCTGACCTCCCCGACATGTTTCACCAGCTAAACTGGCTTCATCAGGGGTTAGAAGTCCGGTCCCATGTGGTCTCAGCTCATTTTCTTTTATATCATCTTAGATACACACCCTATTCAGGTGTTCACTATTTAACCACCAGAGATTCAACAATGCGCATTTGTCCCTTTTTACTCTCCTGCATGCATACTGAAACTATTCACTGCTGCTGCTATGTTCTTATGAACAAATTCACCATCTCCATGGCGGGCTTTCGCCCTCTCTTACCATGCTACCCGTGCACTGTACCAACGGGCTTTACTGCCCTATCTGTGATGGACTTCCGTCCAGCTTCTCTCACATTATTGCGTCTGCGCGGCTCACCTAGAACAAACTAAGCAAGATAGATATTACATTTTACAGCACACCGTTAACTTTATTCCTTCCCATGAACCTTCTCTCCTCTATACCTAACATCCAGGGGCCCGCACAGAATCTAAAGTACTACAGCCGGCAGCCAATGAAATGAAAGGAGGAGGAATCAGACCGGCACTGGGGAACAGGGTTTACAGAAAACGGGGATAAAGGATACTGTGAAAACAAGACAGCTTTGCAAATGACATATCCAATTGCAAAGTTGCTTGTTTTCACTGTTCCCTTATTGTTAAGACCATTTAATGTAATGAGAAAACCCCTTTAAAGGCTGGTGGGCTGCTATACAGAACTGCACAACCAGATGCAGATTTGATGTCTCTGCGCACCAAGAAACGAGCCTTACTTGCTGCCAACTTGCAGTAGAAGAGGTGCCAAGAGCCAGAGCCTATGTGGAAATCCCTAAAGAAGCATTTATGCTATTTATGCTATCATACATGAAAAAACTTTGAAACTCTCGGTTCACATATTTTGATCAAAAGATGTTTAAGCTGCCCACGACTTTCAACGTGATCTCAAAATCGGGCAGTCCTATGCTATCTTTACCTTTCAATCGAGCCAATCAGGCCTCTCGCTGGGTCAACCGACCTCCATTATTCAGAGAGAAAAAATAAAAAACACACCCAACCTGCAAGCTGCCCTTCTTGTGACAGCCTGTAAGAGTGGGCGGGGACAGAAACCCAAAATGGAAGCACCCCTTCCTTCCCATATAGGTTAAAATCAATGTACACCAAGTATAACGTATGGTTCTGCAGACAAAAACATTTCTGAAAAAACGTATGCAAACCTGAGTGCCACTGGCAGGGCTGCGGCACACATGTAATTATACATGTACACACACAGACCGCCGCCAGCGGCACATTACTGCACATTACATTACCTCCCAACACGTCAAGTGGTTCCCAGAGCAGGTGAGTCCCTACACTAAAACATGTTACCTTGCTAGGAGTCCATTCAGACTGCCACTTCCCCAGGAGTGATAGGAACCTGCAATTGAATTAACCTGCACGGATTTAAAAGAGGTGTTTGAGTGCAGCAAGCCAATGAGATTGCCATCTCCCAAATAGACTACAAAATGTAAAAGGCTGTGCACATCTAATATATACTTTGAAAACGTAAGCATAGGTGCACACTGAAAGGCAATGACATACATCTAATACATAAATCAGTGGCACACTAAAGACTAAATAAAACCTCAAGTTATATAGGAATATAGGAAATGCTTTACAGCTAAGGAAAATATGAAAAACCTGGGACTCTTAGTTTACAGTATTTGATCAAAGATTGTATTAAGCTCACCTCCCAAAACGTCAAGGGGTTCCCAGAGCAGGTGAGTCCCTACACTAAACATGTTACCTTGCTAGGAGTCCATTCAGACTGCCACTTCCCCACAGCTGTAGAATCACCCACAGCCTAACCAGGAAGTGAGAGTCTGAAGCTGGCTGTGGTCCCGTGAAACAACATAGCAAGAACACTGCTTTAAGGATTCCTCTTCCAATTATCTTAAAGTTGTCAAAATGAAAAAAGAGGGGATTGGAAAAGATCACAAATCAGGATCAACATCTGGGTTCAAGTAAAGAGAAACCACACGATGTACGTACATGGCCAAGTTACCAAATCACCGGTTGACTCAGTGGTAGTAGCACTAGGTATCAGGAGATGAAATTATAGCATGATTTCATTTTCCTTTGTCACTGATACAAATATGCAGAAACTAGGCGAGGCCTTGTAAATGATCCAACTAACAAGTTATAGGTTAAATAAAACTGAGGCCTTGGCTCGAAGACAAAAAAAATTCAAAGGAGGGACTGTTTTTTTTGTTTCTCTGTGATCATACAGGACGTTAGATGAGGACAGTAGGAAATGTCTGGAGGGAGAAGACAAGAGAAATAGGAAAATGTCGTCACTGGAGAATTTCACTGTATCCCTAATTTGGAAGCTAGCCGCTAGGAAGGGTGTGAACACGGTAAATTTACATATAACGATATCATTAGCTGGGATCTAGAAGAGGCTTGATAATTAATAATGGGCTACACGTGAAATGCCGAGACCTCTGCAATGTTTCATGAGAATAGGGCTTTAGCGGCCCTACACATATACAGGCAGTCCCCGGACTATACAGGATAGGGACTGTAGGTTTGTTCTTAAGTTGAACTTCTATGTAAGTCGGAACAGGTAGATTTATTAAATTTAATTCCAGCCCAAAAAAAAATTTAGTTTTGGATAGTGCAGGGAAGGGTTTTTACATTTCTTTTGCTGCCTGTGGCCTTTATTAGAAGATGTCACCTAACGTTCTGTATCTCATGTGCAGCTGTGGCATGCTGGCACTTGGTTATCATGGGGCGAGACTCAGCCAAGCCCCATAAGTCTCCGTTTGTAACTAGGGGACGTATGTAAGTCGGGGACTGCCTGTATACATTTTTTTTACTATCGACAAAGTAAGCGATTGCTAGTAGTTTTTAAATAAATCTGTCACCAATATATTTTTTTTACTAATTCAAATGAGAGCCTGATAGATTTTCTTTGATTTTTACATTTTCTGGTTTTACATTTTTTTTTTTTTTTTTATTCTGTTGCCGTTATATGATTTTGGGGTTGGCCATCTTGCCTGAGTTACTTTTAACAGGATTTAAAAAAAAAAAAAAATGCTTTGCAGCAGCTTCATGGACATAGGAGCCTGTGTACAGTATCAGACCCATTGACTTTTAAAGAATAGTTTTCTAGGCATGCTCTGTGTGCTCAGAAAAAAATCAGTATGCAGGGAGAGGGAGCTGTGATTTCCTATTGTGGTTGTTGATCCGGTGCCATCTCTACGCATAGGTGTCACCTTTCAGTGCATTTCAGCCTGTGTTGATAAGGAGGAGACTGTTGAAAAGTTTTCCATGCAGAACACGAAGCGACATATTATTACCGTATATACTCGAGTAAAAGGCGAGTTTTTCAGCACAAAAGATGAGCTGAAAAATCCCTCCTCGGCCTATACTCGAGTCACTGTCGGCGCTCGGGCGCTGCGATGGCCCGTGCGCCGGCATGGACGCTTCAGGGAGCGCATATAGCATAATCCCGAGTAAGCTGACAGCGACGGGCACTGCCGTGGCCCATGCGCTGTCGGCGATCTCTTCCCCTACATGCGACTCCTCCGGAGCGCATGCAGGTGAAGAGATACCACTGCGGGCCAGAGAGCGAGCGCTCCCTGCGCCGCAGTGGACTCCGGATGGGCGCAAGCAGACTTGCAGCCGCCTGGAGTTTCCGGCACAGGCAGCGTGTGTCATCATGCTGCGTGCGCGGCCTGATGACGTCACCCGCCTGTGCTGGGAAGACTGAGGAGAGTGCGCTGGAGGCCGGACAGCAAGGAGGCGGAGCGGCGAGGGAGTCAGGTAAGTGTTTGTATTTGTTTTTTTATAACCTGCCTATACCTGCCTTTAGGGACATATACCTGCCTATACCCTGCCTATACCTGCCTTTAGGGACATATACCTGCCTATACCCTGCCTATACCTGCCTTTAGGGACATATACCTGCCTATACCTGCCTTTAGGGACATATACCTGCCTATACCCTGCCTATACCTGCCTTTAGGGACATATACCTGCCTATACCTGCCTTTAGGGACATATACCTGCCTATACCCTGCCTATACCTGCCTTTAGGGACATATACCTGCCTATACCCTACCTATAAGGACATATACCTGCCTATAACCTACCTATAAGGACATATACCTGCCTATAACCTACCTATAAGGACATATACCTGCCTATAACCTACCTATAAGGACATATACCTGCCTATAACCTACCTATAAGGACATATACCTGCCTATAACCTGCCTATTCCTGCCTATTGGGACATATACCTGCCTATAACCTACCTTTAAGGACATATACCTGCCTATTTCTGCCTATGGGGACATATACCTGCCTATAACCTACCTATAAGGACATATACCTGCCTATAACGACATATACCTGCCTATAACGACATATACCGGCCTATAACGACATATACCGGCCTATAACGACATATACCGGCCTATAACTGCCTATGGGGGACATTAAACTGCGTATACCTGCCTATAGAGGACATATACCTGCCTATAACTGCCTATGGGGACATATACCTGCCTATACCCTACCTAGAAGGACATATACCTGCCTATAACCTACCTATAAGGACATATACCTGCCTATACCCTACCTAGAAGGACATATACCTGCCTATACCCTACCTAGAATGACATATACTTGCCTATAACCTGCCTATGGGGACATATACCTGCCTATAACCTACCTATAAGGACATATACCTGCCTATACCCTACCTATAAGGACATATACCTGCCTATAACCTACCTATAAGGACATATACCTGCCTATAACCTGCCTATTCCTGCCTATGGGGACATATACCTGCCTATAACCTACCTATAAGGACATATACCTGCCTATAACCTGCCTATTCCTGCCTATGGGGACATATACCTGCCTATAACCTACCTATAAAGACATATACCTGCCTATAACCTGCCTAGTCTTGCCTATGGGGACATGTACCTGCCTACAGTATAACCTACCTTTAAGGACATATACCTGCCTATAACCTGCCTATTCCTGCCTATGGGGACATATACCTGCCTATAACCTACCTATAAGGACATATACCTGCCTATAAGGACAAATACCTGCCTATAACCTGCCTGTGGGGGACATTAAACTGCCTATACAGGACATATACCTGCCTATAACTGCCTATGGGGGATATTTATCTACCTATACCTGCCTATGTAATTTTATTGGTATCCATTTTTTATTTTTTAAATTAACCAGTAGCCGCTGCATTTCCCTCTCTAGGCTTATACTCGAGTCAATAAGTTTTCACAGTTTTTGTGGCAAAAGTAGGTGCCTTGGCTTATACTCGGGTCGGCTTATACTCGAGTATATACGGTAGGCCTAATGGCCATAGTGAAAACTACAAGATTTAAAAAAAAAATAAAAAATTAATAAAAATAAATATAAATATTTATATAAATATATATATATATATATATATATTATACCGTATATACTCGAGTATAAGCCGAGTTTTTCAGCACAAAAAATGTGCTGAAAAATCCCCCTCGGCTTATACTCGAGTTGCTGTCGGCGCTCGGGTGCTGCGAGATGGCCCGTGCGCCGACAGGGACGCTTCAGTTATATGCGACTCCTCAGGGAGCGCATATAACTGAACGCCGAGGACCGCCGACAGTGTCCGGGCGCTGCTATGGCCCATGCGCTGTCAGCTATCTCTTCACTTGTATGCGACTCCTCCGGAGCGCATACAAGTGAACAGATACCACTGCGGAGCAGAGAGCGAGCGCTCCCCGCTCTGCAGTGGACTCCAGGCGGCCGCAGACTCACGGCTGTCCGGAGTTTCCGGCACAGGCAGTGTGTGTCATCACGCTGCGTGCGCGGCCTGATGACATCACCCGCCTGTGCCGAGAAGACCGAGGACAGCGCGCGGGAGGCGGACAGCGAGGAGGCGGAGCGGGGAGGGAGACGGAGCAGCGGGGAGTCAGGTAAGTGTTTTTTTTTGTTTTAAAACGCTGCCTATGCCTGCCTATACCTGCCTAGAGCCTGCCTAGTGGGGCCTATACCTGGCTATAACGACCTATACCTACCTATACCTGCCTATAACCTACCTAGGGGGACTATACCTGCCTATAACCTACCTAGGGGGACTATACCTGCCTATAACCTACCTAGGGGGACTATACCTGCCTATAACCTACCTAGGGGACTATACCTGCCTATAAACTATCTAGGGGACTATACCTGCCTATAACCTACCTAGGGTGACTATACCTGCCTATAACCTACCTAGGGTGACTATACCTGCCTATAACCTACCTCGGGGGACCTATACCTGCCTATAACCTACCTCGGGGGACCTATACCTGCCTAGGGGGACTATACCTGCCTATAACGACCTATACCTGCCTATAACCTACCTAGGGGGACCTATACCTGCCTATAACCTGCCTAGGGGGACTATACCTGCCTATAACGACCTATACCTGCCTATAACCTGCCTAGGGGGACCTATACCTGCCTATAACTTGCCTAGTTGGACCTATACCTGCCTATAACTTGTCTTTGGGGGCAATTTCCTGCCTATAGCCTGCCTTTGGGGACATATAGGTTCCTATACCTGCCTATAACAACCTATACCTGCCTATAACCTGCCTATGGGGGACATTAAACTCTCTATACCTGCCTATGTAATTTTATTGGTATCTATTTTTATTTTTAAAATTCACCAGTAGCCGCTGCATTTTCCACCCTAGGCTTATACTCGAGTCAATAAGCTTTCCTGGTTTTTGTGGCAAAAGTAGGTGCCTCAGCTTATACTCGGGTCGGCTTATACTCGAGTATATACGGTATATTGATAGTGATATGAAAAAAAAAAAAACCCCACATAACCAAAAATTCTTACAAAGCTGTTTAACATGAAACAAGACTTAAATAATAGGTCTTTTTTGATTACCTATTCCCTAAATGAGGTTTATTAGTACAATGACCGAGAACATTTTCATGGCATGTTCTATAAATAGTCACATGGCAGATTTTTACTTCTCTGAAAGGCTATGTTCACACGATGTACTGCGGAGCGTACAGTACGCGCTGCAGTACATTGTGTCTTTCAGGAGCTCGCGCTAATACGCGCGTACTCCCACGGCGCGGGGGGAGTGGGGGCGGCAGCCCTCCAGCCCCATTGACATTTATTACTCGCGGCGTGTATAATTGATATGTCACTTATCTTAACTCTATGAGAACTATGGATTACCGTAATTTCAGCGCGCATCTTGCCCGTATTAGAGCACAAAAACGCGGTGAAGTGCGCGCCAAAATTACGCCGTGTGAACATACCCAAAGGATCATGTGAACATCAGAATTCTTCCATCCTCTACGGCAGTGTTTCTCAACTCCAGTCATCAAGACCCATCAGCAGGTCATGTTTTCAGGCTCTCCCACAGAATGAACGGACAATAGCTATATCCCCAGTGCAATACTGAGGAAATCCTGAAAACTTGACTTTGAGGATTGGAGTTGAGAAACCCTGCCCCATGGTCACTATGCCCAAAATACCAAAAGCCAAAAGTAAATGTAATGCGTTTTATATTGTACATAAGCTTTAACCCCTTGATGACCGCTTACCGTCTTGACGGCGGGTGGTGCGGGTTGTTTGTCTTTTGACGTCGCTGCAGACATCGGAGTTTGCAGCATTGCTGAGAACAGGGCTATACTACACAGCTATGAGCAAGGGTGTACACATGTAGTAGTTCTGAGCCCGAAATGCGTTAGCGTAATTTTTATCTCTATGTCTCTACTTTGACTGACCACTGTATACTGCTTTGCTGGTGAGTGCTTTCCTGCTTTATTTTTAAAATTTTGTACAAATAAAACTGCATATGTTTTTATTCGGCGTGCTGGATATTTCTCTATAAAACTGTACTACACAGCCCTGTTCCCAGAGCAGCACCTGCAGGAGCCGGGTCGCAGGGGAATCCTCCACTCCCCGGCACTTAACCCTTTGACTGCTGCGTCCAGTGACCGCAGGATAATCAAAGGGCTTTCCCCTGCTCTGTCGGATCATCAGGACTCCCGGTGCCCCGACGGAGCCCGGGGAATGGCTGCAATCAGCCCTGGGGACCTAGAGTAGCCCCAGGGCTGTCTGTGTAACAAGCCAGTGATCAGGGCAGACTGTGTGCTGCCCTGATTGCTTCCACACTGACATACATTATAATGTATTAACATGTATGAATATACTTATACATTACAAAGTGTAAAAAGAAAAGTAAAAACAGTTATCCCTTCATGGGTTTTAACAAGAAATTAAAATACAAAGTGTAGAAAGAATAAATAAAATAAAGTTAATAAAAATAATTGTGCATACAAAAAACCTACACATATTAGGTATCCACATGACCGTAATAACCTGAAGAATTAATCTAACAAGTTATTAAGTGTGAAATGTGTAAAAGTGTAAATAGTTTAAAAAACAATTGAAAAAAAATTGGAAAAAAAATAAATTTATAAGTGAACTTAAACTATTCCCCCAAAAAGTACAACTTGTCCCAAATAAAACAAGGCCTCATACAATTGTGTCATTGAAAAAATAAAAAAGTTATGACTGTTGAAATGCAAAGAGGAAAAAACTAAAAAAATGTGCTAGTCATTAAAGGAAACCTGTCACATAGATTTTGCCCCCCCTTGCTGAGGACAGCACAAGCTAGTGTCAGACCTGCTGCATCTTACAGAATATGGGACACAGCACTGGAAACAGCAGGTCTGACACTAGATTGTTCTGTCCTCAGCAAGGGGGGCAAAATCTATGTGACAGGTTCCCTTTAAATGGGTTTTGCCATTAAGTGAGTTCCTTACCTCTTATCTGCTCAGGAGAGAATATAAACAAAGCATGCAGAGTCATGAAAGGCTGCCGGGGTGTAAGGGGGGGGGTGAGCAGAGAGCGGGGACGAAGGGAGCCTCTGCAATGTTTACTTAAATAATTACATTACAACCAGTGGATTCTCAATACAGCAGACAACCTCATACACTGCACTTTCTCCCCACCCCTTGCAAGCTCCTTCCTGTTCCCTGTCATCAGATAAGAAGTGCAAACACGCAAGCTCGGCCAGATCAGCTCCTGTCAGTGTCCTGGTCCTGTCTAATGTAAACTTTCAGGAAACTAAGGGGGACTGAGCAATGCTGTAGCTCTCACAGGCTTCACTTTTTGTAATGACATATATTTAGAAAAGTGATTAAATACCCATTTTGGAGGATCCCATGTCAACATTACATCGTGGCAAAACCCCTTTAAGTACTTTTCAGGCGTTCTAGTAAGATCCTAGAGGGAAAAACAAACAAAACCACAAATAAAAGGACTCACAGCCTAATAGCATATAAAATATAATACTGGACAAGTCATGAGTGAATGTATAGGACTGTACCCCGGTATACGTGTGAGTTATCTGTAGGAGATTGTAATGATGTGATGTGCACAAAATGCCCACAACGCAAAGATTAACCTGTAAGGAACAGGTAATGTTCAGGTATTGGTGTTAATAAATATGAAGATAGTGAAGAGCTGCAGTTGCTAACCTGGTCTGATAGGGAAAGCAGCTACTGGTTCCTATCCTCTTCTACTGGGAAGGAAAAGTCTAGGCAGTCACATCGCTGCAAAGAACGTTCACTGTGCAAATAGGAGCACGGCACAACAGGATACAAGAATGAGGACATGTGAGCCGGGTCCATCGGATCCTCCGGCTCCACAAGTGCAAATATTAGTCATCCCACACCCGTGGCTGTATGAGGTTTTACAATACCTCAGCCACAGATGCAGCAGTGCTCAGTTTGTCATTTGACGTAGCTTATGTTTTCACAATGTGTTATTTGGAGTTTTATACTAAACTGCAATGAAACCTACTGCATGATCTTAAAGAGATTTTCCAGAACTTTTATATTAAAGGGGTTGTCTCACTACAAGGATTGCTTTTTATGTTTAAGATCTTGCAAAAACAAGTCACTTTGCAATATATGTCCATGAACATTGTCCTCCCTATTCTGAGATATCCCCTCTTGTATGGACTGCATCAACTTCTCAGGTCGTTATAGCTACAGACCTGTTTACTCTCTCCTGATAGGCTGCCAGCACTGGTCGCTATAGCTACAGAAGAGAACAAGCAGTCTTACCTATAAGGTTTTTTAAAATTATCCAGCCTGTTCTACATAACACTTGAGTGTTCTGATTGTGCCCAATAACTACTGAGTCTTATAGACAGCTCACATATTTGAGTAAGTAAAAAACCTTATAGGTAAGACTGACTTTTCTCTTCTGTAGCAATAAAAAAAAAAAAAAATTATCCAGCCCGCTATAGCTACAGACCTGTTTACTCTCTCCTGATAGGCTGCCAGCACTGGTCGCTATAGCTACAGACCTTGCTTCTGCTGCAGCCTGGTAGAAGCCAGTAAGTACACCCATGAATTAAAAAGGGTGAACACAGAAAAACAGAGTCAATGGAAAAAAAAAAAAAAGACTATAAAGGCTCATCATTCAGTGTTGTGCTCTGATAGGCAGAACACTATTGGTACACATGTTGTCTTAAAGGACCAATCCGGGTTTTATTTTTTACTTTAACTTCATTAGAAATTGCTACTAGGGACACAATTATGCCAGGAATTTTGCTTACCTGCAGCTGAATACATGATTTCTCAGTGATGCCACCGAGTCATATGACCTGCACTCTGAGTTGCTGAAACACACAGCATAGTTGTTGAGTGAGTACCTTCTCTATGCTTTCTATAGGAATTAATTTGTCTCATGGAATGCATAGAGCAAAGAACAAAATGGTTAAATCTAGGGTTATAAACTCATTTTATTATCGTAAAGCCTTAAATCCTACTCTACAAAAACTAAAATATACCCATATACTAGGTTACTAACAAAATATGGGGTAATCGCCTATAAGAGCGTCCCATCGCCCTACACTAGAATAACCTAAGGCGTGTTCACAGTCTTATTCCGCGGATTTGTGAGCCGTATTGAGCTCACAATCCGCGTGAATAAGGGGCGGGACGGGGGCGGGGCCGACCGCGGCGGGGGCGCCGCTCCGGCCCATAGAAATGCATGTTACGGGGTACGCGCCTGGATAATGTGCATGTCACTTTCCCCCGCGGGATTGCAGTGAGCATGTGGGAGCTGAATCATTTCTCTATGCATTGCTATAGGAAATTTAAATTCAGTCTCATAGGAATGCATAGAGCAAAGACACAAAAATGGTATAAATCCTAGGGATTATAAAACTTCACTTTTAATATATACGTTAAAAGCCCTTAAATCCTACTCTAACAAAAACTAAACTATACCCTATATTCTAGACTACCTAACCAGAATATGGGGTAATCGCCCTGATAAGAGCGTCCCCAATCTCGTACCTACCCTAGAATAACCCTAAGACTAATAGTAGCTAGAATTGTGAAAATATCCTAATAAGCAGTCTAGTTCGACATAACAAATTAACACAGGAAGGTATGCAAAAAACCTTATACAGTATAGAATTGTATCAACACATGACCCTCCAAAACAATACTAGATACCTCAATAACACTAAATGCAGATACAGGCAGTCCCCGAGTTACATATGGGATAGGGGCTGTAGGTTTGTTCTTAAAGGGGTTTTGCCATGATCTCATTTCATACCTCCTGTATCCTGCTCTTCAGCTCTGTGTGCTCGGAAGGAGGCGTGTGTGATGTGTTTGAATTGCATATCATGTGACCCAGCAGGATGACATCACCAGGCCTTTCCTCTATCTAGTCAAAGAAAGCTCTGTTTATGTATAAAGCTGTGAGTAGCTCAGAGGTAAAGTTTTTGCCTCCAGACACAAGGGTCCAAGGTTCAAACCCCTGAAGGAACCACACCTGTGGATTTTTTTTCTCTTTATCAATGCACAGACCTCGTTGAGGTTTCTTTTTTATTTATTTACACTGTTTGACTAATTACTAAGGAGTACAGAGTACGGGAGTAGAATGACCGCTCCTGGGGTTTGAACACTCAGTAGCTGCCTGAGAGGAGAGGTGATGTCTGAGCATGTGCGACCAGGAGTGAGAAACTCACAGCTCTGTTCGTATCCCCTGGAGACGAGCTGTAAACAATGCATCACTAAAGGAGCAGCGAAAACAAAAATGGTACAGAATTTTTAATAATGATGAATAGTGAAAATGTTTATTATTTAGTTTGCAAGTTTCCCACGTCACTTTTACTTCGTGGCAAAACCCCTTTAAGTTGAAATTGTATGTAAGTCGGAACAGGTAGATTTATTAAATGCAATTCCTTTTTTTTTTTTTTGGATAGTGCAGGAAACAGTTTTTACATTTGTTTTGCTGTCTGTGCCCTTTTTTAGAAGATTCCACCAAAGGTTCTGTATCTCATGTGCAGCTGTGGCATGCTGGCACTTGGTTATCGTGGGGCGTGACTCAGTGTTTAATGTCAGCCTTGCCTAAGGCATGTCCCACGCACGGGTTCGGCGGTTTTCAGCCGGTTTGCGGTTTGTTAGACGCCTGAAAAACGGCGAAAATGAGCCAATTGTGCTCTATGAATAACTCGGAAGCAGTCCCCACTGTACAGTTTTCCGGTCGGACTTTGCCTGGTGATAACTACACATCTCGTCGTTTCGAGAAATGAGCTTGAGAGGGGGGGATCATCGCGGAGAAAGCGCCCCCCTACCCCCCCGGCCTGGTGAGGGCGATAACAGGCAATACGGCAGAACGGACGGTATTGTCTTGCAAGTGGGAAAGCGCTTAGTCTTGTTGTAACTGGAGATGTAAGTCGGAACGATGTAAGTCGGGATGCTGTTACTCAGGACATTGAAATGACTACTTTCCACAATAAGAGAGGATGAAAAAATGGCTACTAAATAGTCTAAATTACACACGGATCAATACAAAAAAAAAACCATATACAAATAATAACAATACAGAAATACAATACTTAATACCACATACTAATCTTAGACTAAATCCCATACATTATTGTCATATGTACTCTCATACTAATAATCTGACGCATAGAGACAGCATCTTTCAGCTAATTAGAGTGAAAGTCACGCTACCTGGGGCACTGTATAATTCTCTTGCTTGGGGTAAATTTTAAATAAATATATATAAAAAAAAAAAAAAACAGAAGTGGTATCCACAAAAATTTCATCCTCCAAATGTGGGTCCTTCAGAACAACTTCAGATGCAGATTATTGTAAATTTGTAACGTTTCACACCTCGTTTTAGGGACTGCAGGGCTCTTTTTTCATATGTAAGATATACTGTCACATACTTTTAATTTGTGTCTTGCAAACCATGCGTTTCTACACAAGCGGGTCCCTTTTTTTTTTTTTTTTTTTTTTTAAAGTATTCCACGTTGAAAGGGGCCTTAGTGACTTTGAGGAAGGTGTACTTTTTTGGCGGCTCTCTTAAATCTAGGTACATTTGTAGCTGCCATTCCTGGTCGTGCATTTTACTATAGCTGAGTGCCCATTTACACAGCACTGGACAAATACCGGTCGGGTTTATCCCACCGGTATTTGTCTGTTTTGCGGCCGTCCCCCCGTCTGTGACGAGCGGAGAAAAGCCCTCCCCCTTCACATTGACATGCACATATTCCGTCTGAAAACCGGACGGAAGAATGAACATGTTCAATGTTTTCGGGCGGCCGACGGTTTGAAAAACCGCCGGGCGGAAAACCCGTGCAGTGGGGATGCTGCACGGGTTTTCCATAGAAGCCCGTGTGTTAGTTTGCGGCCAGTTTTTCAGACAGTTTGCAAAACCGCAAACCGTCTGAAAAACCGGCCGCAAACCGGTGCCGTGGGGACATACCCTTAGTCCCATTCAATGTAACAGATTACCCACAGTACTAGTTATTGTTGATAGAACATGTAAAAAAGCGGGGGCATGGAAAAATGGAGGGGAGAGCCGCAACTGTAATAAAAGATTGGGGGGATGCGGGAAGTTGGAACCCCAGCGACTTCATTCTGATAACCTACCCTAATGCTAGACTGTAAATAATAAAGTTTTGAAAAAAACCTTTAACACAGGATTATTCGATGCCTAAAAAATTAAAGGGGCAAATGTATTTGCTGAGATAACCAATAAAGCCCCCCAAAAAACTCCGAAAGCGTGTGTGAGCATCCGAAGGAACCCCGGCCCGCCCATGGCAAACCCGGGCATTTGCCCGGCGGCCCCTGGGGTCCCGGCCCCAGGGCCCGGGTCGGGGCGCCCCGCCGGGGGGGGTATTTCCCCCCCACCCCGGCCGCGCACCGACCCAGCAAGCAGCCATCACGGCCGCCGCCTGCACCCCCCGGTGCAAGCAGCGGCAAAAGGTGAACAGCGGGGGTTTTGTCCCGTCTGTTCAGCTCCCAAAGGGGGCCCGGGGGCGGGGGCGGATGACGTCATCCCCTGCGCCTGCCACTGCTGCCCCGGCCCTCGGGTGAAGCAGAAAGGGGAACAGAGCTTTAGGTGAGTTTTGGTTTTTTTTATTTTAAAACTAGTACCTGGTACCACCTATATACTGCCCTGCCTGTTACCTATGTACTGCCTGGCCCACCTTAATATTTCCTTTCCTGCCACCTATTTTTACTGCCCTGGGTCCACCTATGTACGCCCCGGCTACCACCTAATACTGCCCCTGCTCCTATATACCCCTCCGCTTATATTCCCCCTGCCTGGGTAAGCTGCCGCCCGGCTATATATGGGCCCCGCCTATTTTATGGCCTGTGCTATATACGGCCCGGCCTGCTATATACTGGCCTTCCTATATTTGGCCCTGCCTATTACTGGCCCTGCCTGCCTATATACTGCCCTTTTACCTATATACTGCCCCGTTACCCAAAAATTGGGCCCCGCCCACCTTTTTTATGGCCCCCCTCCTATATGGTTGC
>JAODAL010050026.1:0-27735 GCA_025379985.1 Phyllomedusa bahiana | reverse complement strand
GAGTTGTAGCATTTCGGGTGCACCTGGAGATACAAAACCTTCCAACAAAACCAGTTACACACAGCTCATACAGTTCATCCTTAGCAACAACTATTTTACTTTGGGAGAGGACCTATATCTACAGCGAATGGGAACTTCAATGGGGTCCAGATGTGCACCACAGTATGCAAATCTCTTTATGGCAGAACTGGAAGGAGCATATTTATCAACATGCACCACCAAACCTCTGTTTTACCTTCATTATATCAATTATATCCTTGTCATCTGGACTGCCGGTGAGGAGCCGCTACTTAAATTCCATAATAACTTCAATGACTTTCACCCTACCATTAACCTTAAACTTAGCTATTCAGAGAGTGAAATCCACTTTCTTGATACCACAATATACATTAAAGACCACCGGCTACTCACATTAATATACCACAACCCACAGACAGAACGACCTACCTCAGAAACGACAGCTTCCACCCCAAGCACACAAAGCAATCCATTATATACAGCCAGGCTATACGATACAATTGTATCTGCTCCGACCAAACAGACCTGGACAAACATCTACTGGATCTGAGGATGAAATTTCTCCGATTGAGATACAAACCAAAAGTGACAGACAACCAAAAAAACAAAGTAGCAGCCATTAATAGAGACAGTCTGTTCACATATAAAGAGACCTAGAAGTAAGCCAAAGTGCCCCTAGTTGTCACCTACAACCCACAGCTGGAGATCCTATGAAGGATTGCCAAGGAACTCCAGTTTGTGCTACATAGGGACAACAGACTCATTTACTTTTGGCAACCACCAAACCTGTGGCGTATTATTGTCTGGAGTGCCTGGAAGGTCCCAACTGAAAATGGCACCTCATCCTTCCTGCAAAACAGGTGCAAGACCTGCAGGCACATACACACCGCTGACAGTGTACCTGACCCACAGTTACAGCAAGTGCACAGAATTAGGAGGACATTTTCCTGCAGGTCTTCCAATGTGGTGCATCTCATAATGTGTGTGCAATGTACCACCACAGGTCTCTATGTGGGAGAAACTGGGCAGAGACACATTCAGCGCATGAACTCACAAAGATTCACCGTTAATAACAGCAGAACATATCTCCCAGTGGCTGAACATTTATCTTGAGAAGACCATTCTATTGAAGATATGCAGGTTCTGGTTTTAATGGGACATTTTAAGACACAGAGGGAGAGAAAGAAATGGGAATATATACAGTAAGTTAATGCTAAAATTTCAAACTCTGCAATTTGAACTTAATATTCATGCAAGTTTCATGTCGCACTATGTATGAACTGTAAGGGTCACAAATCACCACCTGATAACAAACAGATAAAAGCAAGAATTACTGATCCCTACGTCATGCCCCACAAGTTTCTAGATTGTTTATTTCTTGACCTGTTGTAAATAACTCCTCGACCTATATTGCATTTTGTTATTTTTAAAGATTTTGAGATCCTTTGAAGGTCCATGTCTTTTGTGTATAAAAAGTCTGGCAGTGCTGGAACAATGGGAGAGGTAAGTATGGGTTAATGCTATTGAAACACAATGGGAAGTGTTAGAAAGACTTTTAAAAGTCTTGGAAAATACCAGTTAAAATATATACTTCAAATGATTAATATTAAAATACAAATAACCCCCACAGAAAAAATATCAAATAAATAATGATTCAAGGTAAGTGATATCACTGGATAACATCACCATAACAAAGCTAACAAAACAATTAAAAAACCAAATCAGATGTGAAAAGAGTTTATAAGTCACGATACCCAGGTCTTCATACAATCGGCCATAAAGTTTCTCCAGTCCTTGTTTACAAGTGATCAGCACTTGACCTCTGCAGTCTCGAGGTCACTTTTCTATTGGCACAACCACTCAGCAATGGGAATGGTGATGTTAATAATATGTCGATCAGCAGCCAAACAGTGGTCTCAGCTATCATTTGCCATTCAATTAACATCAACATTCCTGTCACTGAGCAGTTATATTAATAAAATGGCACATGACCCATGACTGATTGGCAGCAGCAGTCCCATGCCAATCCCATGTATACACAGATCAGAAAGACCCCCAGAGCTTTAACAATAGATCTGTACAAGGCCATCTCTATGCATGGGCATACTGGGAAGTTGCCCGAAAGCTCCAAGAGGATTCCTATGCCCTGCCTTCCAACCATACTGGATTCAGTGGGACAATCCTGGGCAGTCATAGGTAAGTTTTTGAAATCCAAGTCACATGCTTAGGATGTGCAAATAATTAAGCACCATTTTTGAGGAGGGAGCCATTGGCTTTCTGCCCTACCATTCAGTCTTGTAGGCCACAGGCTTTATCATGCCACTTGAGCAGAACCCCAACCAATTACCCTTGTAGGCCACAGGCTGCAGCCTACAAAATGTCTGTGGAGCTTTGCAGTGCTGGCGGATTAATGATGTCACAGCGTCCCACTGCCTGCTCTGGGTCTCATCCAGAAGAGCCAGCTGCTCATTGGGAGAATGGGGAGAGATTATTTATGTTTTTGCCTTTTTTAATGAACCTCTTTTTGACAGCCGGTCATAATAATATGGCTCTGAGTTTTTTCCTCCTTGCTTTCCAAGAGTGATAACTTTTTTTATTTCTCCATACCCCATAGACATATGAAGGCATTAATTTTGAGGAACTATATGTACTTTTACAAAGTCTGAAAAGGGTTAAAAGGGACCCTATTAAACACAGGGGCCTTACCTACCTACTTACATGGGGTCTCACCTAACAGTGGCCCCACAGAGGTAGTATTTTGTCCTAGTATAATGGTTTACATTCAGAAACAGTATGGTGGAAATTTTTAGTCACTAAGTGGTAGTGATAAAGTTTTTAACAAAAGTGAGTACACCCTTCACATTTGTGTAAACATTGTATTATATATTTTCATGGGACAACACTGAAGATATGACACTTTGATACAATGTAAAGTAGACAGTGTACAGCAGTATACAGTGTACATTTTTTGAGCCCTCAAAGTAACACACAGCCATTAATGTTTAAACCGCTGACAACAAAAGTCAGTACTCCTCTAAGAGAAAATGGACAAATTGTGCCAAAAGTGTCAATATTTTATGTGGCCACCATTATTTTCCAGCACTGCCTTAACTCTCTTGGCCATGGAGTTCACTAGAGCTCCACAGGTTGCATTTGAAATCCTCTTCCATGATGACATCACAGAGTTGGTGGATGTAAGAGACCTTGCGCTCCTCCTGTTTCAGGATGCCCAACAAATGCTTAATAGAGATTAGGTCTGGAGACATGCTTGGCCAGTCCAGCACCTTTACCCTTATTTTCTTTAGCACCTTCAAGGTGTGTTTGGGGTCCTCATCATGTTAGAATAATTCCCTGTGGCCCAGTTTCTGAAGGGAGGGGATCCTGCTCTGCTTTAGTATATCACAGTTCATGTTGGCACTTATGGTTTCCTCAATTAACTGTAGCTCACCACAATCAGCAGCACTCATTCGGCCCCAATCCATGACACTCCCACCACCATGCCTAACTGTAGGCAAGACACACTTGTTTTTGTACTCCTCACCTTATTGCCGCCATACATGTTTGACACAATCTGAACCAAATAAGTTTATCTTGGACTCATCAGACCACAGGACATGGTTCTAGTAATCCATGTACTTAGTCTGCTTGTCTTCAGCAAACTGTTTGTGGGCTTTCTTGTGCATCATCTTTTGAAGCATATTCCTTTTGGGACGACAGTTATGAAGACCAATTTGATGCAGTGTGCGGCATATGGTCTGAGCACTGACAGGCTTACACCCCACCCCTCTAAACTCTGCAACAATGCTGGCAGCACTCATATGTCTATTTTGAAAAGACAATCTCTAGATATGATGTTGAGCATGTGCATTCAACTTCTTTGGTCGACTATGACAAAGCCTGTTCTGAGTGAAACCTGTGTTGTTAAACCGCTGTTTAGTCTTGGCCACCATGATGCTGCTAAGTTTCAGGGTGTTGGCAATCTAGCCTAGATCATCTTTATTTAGAGCAACAATTCTTTTTTTCAGATCCTCAGAGAGTTTTTTGCCATGAGGTGTTGAACTTCCAGTCACCAGAATCAGAAAGTGTGGGAGGTTTAAAACCAGATTTAACACACCTGCTCCTCATTCACACCAGATATCCTGTAACACAAACTAGCCACATGATTACGTGGAGGAAAAATGGCAAATTGGGTGCAATTTCTCCACTTTCTCTTAGATATGTACTCACTTTTGTTGTCAACGATTTAGACATCGATGGCTGTGTGTGGAGTTATTTTGAGAGCACACCAAATTTACACTGTTATACAAGCTTTATGCTGACTGCTTTACATTGTATCAAAGTGTCCTATCTTCAGTGTTGCTCCATGAAAAGATATAATACAATATTGACAAAAATGTGAGGGATGTGTTTACTTTTGTTAGATACTGTATGTGGTCACAATATCGCATTATTATTTGGTCTCTGTATGGTGTTATTATTGGCCTTTGTATACTGGTTTTGTCAGTAACAGTATGGTGATGTAACAACTGTGGGTAGTGGATCCACTGGACCACCGCAAACAGTGCTGTAAGCCATGTCAGGAAGTGGAGTGTAAAGGGCTCCTGGTTTTCACCAGAGCAAAACCGCAAAAATTTGGGGGGCTTGCTGGGCAATAGACCCCCATTGTACCCTGATGGCTTTCTATAGTGCTTATTATTTGCTCATGCGACATGATAAATATATTTTTTCCCTCCTCCTTTTCCCTCCTAAATGAAATAGAAAGTAACTTGATTCATTTTCCTCTGTAGTGTATGAGTTTCAAAAAATTTTGGAAAAAATACGCGCAATGCAAATTTCACTGTCTGCTAAAAATTTTTTAACTAGAGGGTTTTTTTGGGATATTTTAAAGGGTTTTTTTAAATATTTTTTTGCCTGTACTAAAAAGGAAAAAAAATTTTTGCCCATTTTAATCTATTTTCACCTATTGCTGATTTATACCAAACAATATTAACAATAAGTATACATAAAGAAAATTTGTAGAAGATATATATTTAAAAAAAGATTAAACTATTTTTAATATGTCTTTCCCATTCCTACTACCGTGCTACTACTATTAATAATAATAAAATATTTAACTTTTTATTGTTGTTGCTAAACAACCATTTTATAGAAGTTTAAAAAATTCTTTTTAAAAGGGGTTTTTTTCAGAGGTTAATAACTTAAAATTTTGTGTTGAGCATATTATCGACAAATTTGAAATCGCAAGGTTTTTTTTGGTGATAAAAATTTTCAGACATGCTTAAATTAAGGGTTTAAAAACTGTGCATCATCTATTAAGATCCCCATTTTCGACGTTCCTGTCATTTTGGCGGGCCCGCAAAACAATTACGATAGGCAGGGTGAGAGTTGTGCGACGTCATGACTGGGATTGTTATGGTTTCGATTGGTGGAAAAAAAACACATACCTCGTTTAACATAAAAAGCCCTTTCCCGTTCAGCCCTTTGTTCTCTCGCGTCTCATAGGAAAAGGACGTGCGCCTGCCTGTGGCCAAACAGCTCAGCGAAATTTGATATTTCTGCACAAGAAACCCCTACTATTACTGTGATCCTTCAATTTTTGTTAGATTAGAATTTAAGATTTTATGAGTTAGCTAGAGAATTTTAAAAGCAGATCTCCGCGTAAAGTCACGGGGGGGGGGGGGGAGGGGCCCTGGGGGAAACAGACAACTCTATCTAAAAAACAGGGGTAAAGTTCACCAAAACTTAGTGTAGACATTGCACTGCAATATCTTTATTATAACATTTGCTATTGAAATATTTCCAGATATTATGGTCATCTGAACTTATATTGGATAGCACATCATTCTAGTAACCTGCAGTTCTCAATGTTAGCTGCAAAACTCAAATTTATTATCAGTATACATTTTCAGATAGGTGTTTCATTTTCATTTTACCCATTCCACCTGTGTTGCCAAATCCACCTTGCAGTTAAATTACAATCCAGCAATCTTGTAGTCCACCACAGGTTTGTTTGTTGCCAAAAATACTGTGTATCCATACAAAACATAACAGATACGTGTTTTTTTTTTGACTTTTGCGCACCCGCTTGTTCAATAGGACGCAGCATCCACGTAATCTTAAAACAGCAATTCTATAGTCACCACAGTGAATTGAAAGTGCAAAAATACAGTGTATTATATACGAAAACAAAACAGATACGTGTTTTTTGACTTTTTACGCACCCAGCTTTGTCATTGACGCAGCATCCACGTAAATCTTTAAAACTCGCCAAATCTATAGTCACCTACAGGTGAAATTGAAAGGAGCAAAAAATACCGTGTATGATAACGAAAACAAAACAGATACGTGGTTTTTTACCTTTGCGCCACCCAGCTTTGTTCATATGGACACAGCATCCATGTAAATCTAAAACAGCAATTCTATATCACCTCAGTGAAATGAAAGGTGCAAAAAATCCGAGTATTATATAAAACATAAGCAGATACGAGGTTTTTTAGAATTTTGCGCACCCAATTTGTTCATTGACGCAAAGCATCCACGGGAAAACTTAAAACAGCAATTCCTATAGTCACCACAGTGAATTGAAAGGTGCAAAAAATACTGTGTATTATAACAAAACAAAACAGATAACGTGTTTTTTGAATTTTGCGCACCCAATTATTTTGATCATTTGAAGCAGCATCCACGTAAATCTTAAACAGCAATTCTATAGTCACCACAGTGAATAGAAGGAGCAAAAAATACATTGAATTATATGAAAACATAACAGATACGTGTTTTTTAGACTTTTTGCGCACCCAGCTTTGTGTCATAGATCGCAGCATCCACGTAAATCTAAAAACAGCAATTCGATAGTCACCAAGGTGAAATGAAAGGTTCAAAAATACCGTGTATTATACGAAAACAAAACAGATACGTGTTTTTTGACCATTGCGCACTCCAGCTTTGTTCATTGACACAGCATGCCATGTACAACTAAAAGCAATTCTAAGTCCACCAAAGGTGAATTGAAAGGTGCAAAAAATACCGGGTATTATATGAAAACAAAACAGATACGTTTTTTTTGAATTTTGGCGCACCCAATTTGGTTTATTTTTATTTTTGTCATTGACGCAGCATCCACGTAAATCTAAACAGAAATTCTAAAGTACCACCACAGGTGAATTGAAATGTGCAAAAAATAACCGTGTATTCATACGAAAACATAACAGATAACGAGTATTTTGAATTTGCTCACCCAGATTTGTTCATTGAGCAGTCATCCACGTAAATCTAAACGCAATTCTATAGTCACCCCAAGTGAATTGAAAGGTGTAAGGAAAAAAAATACGGTGTATAAATACGAAAACATAACAGATACGTGTTTTTTGACCTTTGTGCACCCAGCTTTGTTTCATTGACGCAGCTCCATCCAAGTACAAATCTTAAAACAGCAACTCTAATAGTCCACCACAGGAGAATTGACAGGTGCAAAAAATTACTGTGTATTATACGAAAACATAACAGATAGATTTTTTTTGCACTTTGCCCAGTTCCCAATTTGTTTGATAGACACCTTGCAGTTAAATTTGAATCAGCAATTTTGTTTTGATTAGAGGGATTATGAGAATAGCTGTGATTTGCACGTCATTTAAAAAGAAGAGACTTCCAAAACTAATTCCATAACTCTCAATATTTTTATATTGTCTGAACATGGGAGCGAAATGCAGGTGGTAAGCGAGCAAAGATAAGGTAGCACATTGAGGTAGAGTGTACGATGAGAAGGTGCCTCTACATGCTGGCGAGCAACACGCATGCCAGCGATCGTCAGTCTTTTGCAGGCCGTCAGGCCTTGTCATCGCTGGGTCAGGGCCCTGTGAATCTAAGAAACGAACACATCGTCGCCAATCTGTCCTTCAGTGGTAATGCAACCATGCATCTAGCGTCATACCTCCTTCGTCCTCCCAGTCCACGGCCACAAATGTCGTCAGACAGCATCATCAGCATCCTCAACAAGAAGCATCCCAAATGTTCAACTCGTGTACCCACCACTTGTGGATAAATCCATTGTCTGAAGACCCTTTGATGACAAAATGCGATGGGGTCAGAAGACTTGTTAAAAGATCAAAAGGATGATTTAGTCTGCTTCTGACGCCCCATTACTGATGCCATCAGAGGAAGGTGAAGAAGCCGGTCAATCGGGCAAAAATCCGCAGTCGGCAACCCGTTGCAGTGCCCCTTGCTTGTAGCCCGCAGCTTCTGGATGCAGAAAGTCAGGACCGACCAAGTCACCTTTGTTTGATAAAGAAGATGATGACGACATTGCCGATGCATCCTGGTCTTTTCCGCAGAATTTGAGCTTGCGAGCACTTCATCAGTGGATGAAGGAAGACAATTGGGGTAGTGTCAATATGGGTCCCAAGCACCAGAAAGGGAGAGGGCGGTTGTCAGAATTCCACTGTTATGATTCCTGCCAGCCACGGTCCGCGCGCAAACCCCTCTCGCACTCTTATCGCCGTCAAAAAGGTCCAGACCCTCTCAACCTGGTCCTTCTTGAGCAATCCTCTGATTCACCCAGCAGATGCATAATCCGAGCCGTTTGCCGTAAACGCATAATTAGAGTCAAGGAACCTAATATGTAAACCACCACCAACATTTCTAGTCACAACAGCGCATCATGCTTGAGTTGAAAGGAGGAACACTTGGCCAAAAAAGGCCAGACCAACGAATGGCCCACCAACCACTGTCACACCCCTCTGTCCTCCGCCTCCCCTCCTCCTCCCACGCCACCACCAAGCCGTTCCCAGCTGCCCATGTCTCATCATAGTCATGGATCAGGGAATCAGCCTCCGCTTCAGCCCCACCGTCGCCCGAGTACCACCAGCACCACCAAGACCCATCCTACCCCTTCACCTTCCGCCGGTTTTGACGACCAGCACGCCGTAACAGCGGGCCCAATCACTAGCAGCCAGCCTTTCTGTCTTCCAGGTTTGGGAGCAAAATTAAACACTTAAACCCAAACCGTCCCAAAGTCAAAGCCTTGGAAATGTTGCTTTTCCGTCAGGTGATCAACAGATGGGTTCCGCCCCATCATGCCCTCGCCTGCCCCCAAAAATACCAATTCTGAGCAGGATTTTCTTTGCCAGAAAAGCCGTCCCATCCCTGGCGCAGCCACGGTCCATCTAAAATTTCAAGCGCGTTGTCTGCATCTGTGACCCGGAAAAGTCCATCTCACCACCGACAACATGGACTATTAAGCACTGCCAAGGCCGCTATATCACTGTGACAGCTCACTGGTGAGCTGGTGGATGTCACTGGGGTGACGTTGGCTCCAGGCTTCGGCTCAACGCTCACCAACAACCGCAGGAAGGAGCAGGTCTCTTTCCCCCAAAGTCCACTGGAGGCATCATACACGTGCCCAGATACACCAGGCCATGTTGAAATTAATCCTGCCTTTGGAGCCTGTGACGGCTCTCCAGCAAACGATACCGAGCGCAGGCTGGGTGACAAGAGCCTTTGAGCATGCAAGTTGTGTGCGAAATCACATGGCCGCCCTTATATCGTAGGCTGGTGCACATTCCCTTGCCTGGCACATGTCAAATACCTGTCGTTCCAGCAAATTTCTAATTGCTTAGGCCCCGGGTCTGGGACTGCCTGGCTGAAGTAAGGCCCCTCAAGGTCTGAGTTCGCACTTCCTGCCGTTCTCTTCACCCCTGGCTATCGTCCCGCCTGGCTGCGTTGCAGCGTCATCTCGGCCGCTCCCCTTCAACCGTCCTCATTGTTGACGTGGCACACGCCTGGAATTCCACCCCCTCCACAAAAGCACCAGCGATTGTGGCAGCAGCGCAATGCCCATTACGCAGTACAAAGTGACACATGGGCCTGACAAGCAGCGTATGCGGACCTCGGTGTGTTGAGCCCACCTAGATGTGGAGGCAGGTGAGAGAGCCAGCACCAACCTTGCCAGATTGAAGAAGCCACCAAAATGGACATTTGTATGTGACGATGTCTGCATGTCAGCGGAAGAGCATTGTTGTGATCATATTACTTGGAATGAATCGTTGGACACTCTGAAACAACAGGTCCCCCGCCAGCGACGGAAGGATGAGACGGACACAGATGCAGACGACGGACCTTTCTCGGGGCTCCGACAAATCCACAATGCCCCCAGTTTTCTCAATTTATATCGTCTTCATAAAGCAGTGGTCAGGATCCAGAGCAAGAGCAGAGGCGTGCACCACAGCTCTCAGGGTGCATCCTCTTAGGCAAGCAGTGCTGTGAAATGAAGCTGTGCCGGAGGTAAGTCGGAGGATGGGGGGGGAGAGGTAAGGAGGGAGGTATTTTCTAGACACCGACGTCCCAGCCCTTCGTTAATAAAGGTTGGCGTGAAATTGATGCAGATGAGAAGATGGAGTTTGCAAGTGCCCCTCAACCCAGGAGGCTTGGAACTCAATTGCTCCATCTCTCACAGAGTGCATGGAATATGCTCCATTTCCTCCAGTAGACAATGATCCCTCGCATAAGAGGCCTGATCAAAAAAGACAACAGTTAACTTGTGTGGCCACCCTCCTGGTCCGCCGGTACAAAACAAAACTCAGCACTTTCCTTCCACGCCAACCAAATAAGAAGTAAAATGCAGGAATGGAGACCTTTGCTGATTGATCTACTGGAGACAACTGTTGCGTCTGCTTCACGTTCGTCAAATGTCACTTTGGACCAATGGCCAGGCTACGTGACAGTCCGAAATAGTGCCAAGTGAAGCCTAAAGCTGGCAGCAGCCGGCAACATCAGCAAGGAGGCAGAATCCTAAAAGGTTACCTCTGGCAATGCTTTATTTACCACCTCACCAACGCAAGCAAATTGCAGTCCACACATACAACACCCGTAGAACCAGCATAAGAACATTGTTGCACGACTATCAGCGTCTCAACACCGATGTATTTGTATGTTTTCCGGACCCAAAAGACCTCAGGGTATGCCAAAATGGGATGCGACGAATGGGCCGTGATCTTGCTCCCAGGCCAAAAGAGGTGATTTTCCTGCCCAGCAGCCAGTGTCATATCTGGACGGAGGACTTCATCACAGCCGGAGGATCATAACAGACCAACGCATGCCGGCTATCCACAGATAATGTAGGATCGGTTGACTTTCTACAAGAAGAATAAGGCTGGATCTCAGATGAAGGATTGTGCCCCCATTGCTGAATGGTCACCGAATAGTTGCCGGACAACTTCACATTCCACTTCAAAACAGAAATGTTCCTCAAGGAAAACATAATTTTAAAATGATAAAATCGTTACTGACAAAATTTATTCTCAATTCCCACAGTTCAAATTTGCTAGGTTATTTCTTGATGAGACAAAAAGACACCAAGGTTTCATGACAAAACCATATACCATTTACTCACTACATTTTTTGATTTTTTCGCATTGTCACTGGTTTTTGGGTTCATGTTGCCTCACAAATTTTAACAGTTGGTCTTGAGAAGTCATAATTTATAATTTTTTGGGTCATGTTGCGAGAGATACAGCAAATAAACGATGGTCCTTTGGAACAGAAATGTGGCTACAAAGTGGCATTACCTCCTTCACACATTTTAACAGTGGCTGAGAAGTCCATTTTTAGAATTTATTGGGTCATTCGCTGCATTGAAAAGCTGCAATACTACATGACCTATTCTAAAAAATGTTGTATTCTAATAGACATTTGTTTCTTCTCACAAATGTCAATAGTGGCTCATGTTTCATGTTTTTTGAATTTTTAGTGGGGGCCATTTGCAGTGACATGCAGCTAAACAACAGTTCCAATACTAAAAAAAGTTGTTTCTAACAGCAATAGTTCTTTCACAAATGTCAAAGGTTGGCTCAAGGTCATGCTATGAATTTTTTGGGGCATTTTGCTGTGACATGCACTAAACAACAGGACCTAATTTCTAAAAAATGTTGTTTCTCACAGGACATTTATTTCTTCACAATGGGTCAAGAGTGGGCTCAAGGGTGAATGGTGCTGGTCAGAAACAGGAGTAGGGAAGACACAGTTAATGGACACAAATAGCAAAATAACATAGCTATCAATCCCATATATGAGTACCACCCCATTTAATACATTAAAAAATAGAAACAAAGACATGGAGGGATTCCAACCGATATTAAAAATGTGGTTTTCTAGAAATTACAGTACTGAAAAAACTTGCATTTACAAAATTAGGCTGATTTAAAAAAATTCCTCAGAATTGTACAATGAGGTACAGGAAAAAACATGACCAGAGAAAGGTTATTCAGGAGGACCAATGGAGTATGAATGCACGGACAGTATAACAAAGTACAGTAGACCTTTCCTCCATCACTTTGAGTAAAATTAGAAAAAGAATGCCAAGATAAAGGGCACCTGGGTGAGCAGGAGCGTACACCACCAGTATTATCCCAAGATGAAGCTCAATTGTCCACAACTCATTACGGAGGGTTCAAGCGCTAACCGCATTATTTGTACTTGTTTAACATATGAAGGCTGGATTCTCACGACTTCCGCTTCCGCACTCTTCTTCATCACGACAGTTTTTGATGCTTGCGTCATCAGAGCATTTTAAACCTATGCGTGTTAAAAGATGACGGACGCCAGCCTGTGCTCTCACCGCGCGACCCACTGGTAAACTCCGTCCCGTCGTGTACATGGCTGAGGGCCCTGACAGGTATAGTCCAATGTCCCAGTGAAACTACAATGTAGGTTTGAAAGACCCTTCCTTTTTTCTGGCACTATTATCACTGTGGGGGTCATGCAATTTTTGTGGGCTCATGCTGAATTGCCCAGGACAGGTATAGTCAATGTCCAGTGAACCTAAAATGGGTGGTGTGAAAGACTCCTTTTTACCCGGCACTTATATAAAATCTGGGGGTTATGCAGGTTTTGGGGCTTCATGCTGTGTGCCCATGGACAGTAGATAGGTCAATGTCCAGTGAAGCTAAAATGGTGGATGTAGAGGACACCTTTTTCCTGACACTTTTTAAATGTAGTGGGTCAAGCAGTTTTGGGTGCTCATGCTGGTCCCAAGTACAGTTATATGTCAATTTCCAGTGAAACTAAAATGGGGATTGTGAAAGACTCCTTTTTCCGGCACATTTTAAATCTGGATGGGTTATGCCAGTTTTGGGGGCTCAAGGCTGTTGCCGCAGGACAAGTATAGTCAATGTCCAGTGAAACTAAATGGAGGTTGAAAGACTCCTCTTTCCGGCACTTTTTAAATGTGGTGTGTCATAGCAGAGTATGGGGCCTAATGCTGTGGGCCCAGGAGGACAGGTATATACCAAAGTCCAGTGAAACTAAAATGGTTGTTGATAAGACTCCTTTTTCCGGCAACATTTTTTTAAATGTGTGGTGCCATGGGGGCGGATTGGGGCACATGCAAGCGTGTCCCAGGACAGGGATATTCAGTGACCAGTTCAATTTGAAAATGATGGTTTTCAATAATCAAGACTGCCTTCTGTCACAATTTTTAATTTGTGGGTGATGCAGATTTAAGGACAAGCTGTGGTACAAGACAGGGATAGTGAATGGTGTGTGACTTGTTATTTCTGTGGGCTTATATATAGCCTAGGAGAGGTTTTGCCTAATATTAGCAGTATCCCTTTGACTGTTGGCTGGTAAAGATGTTATCCAGCTTCGCTCCAGCCCTGTTTTGCGATTAATAAAGAAGTGTGTTGTTGCTCTCGTGTGCAAAAGACTTTTAAATGGTCATCGGAGATGATCGACTATCGAAAACCTTATCGATGGTGGCCGACTATCGACTATCGATCGATGTCGATAGCCAACGTAATCGCTCAACACTACTTAGAATCCCAGGGGCAATTTTGTGATTATTACTACTATTCAACGGAGGTATAGTACTTTAATTAAGAAACAAATATGAGGGAGTTAAAAATGCTATATTATCATAGTGAAGTTCTCCAATTAGCAGCCTTTATACAAAACAAGCAGAAATCTCGATGGAATACAGCCTTACCAAAATATTTATACAGTATTTCTTATTCAGACTGTTGTCTTGTCTGTATTAGCATGTTTGGACTTACAGTACTGTTATAATAATCAAGAGAATTACTATAATTATTTTTCATTGCATTATGCTAATTTCTCTCATTCTTCTCTCACTCGTTACATGGGAAAGTAATCAAGGTATCATGTTTGCTTTTTGACAGGCAGGTTTGCATAGGGAGAAATAAATTACATAGAAATAATCATCATGTTAGAAGCTGTGTTAATTAAATTTGGTTTGCTTAGAAACTCAGCGTGGTGTGGCGCTAATGTGGAATGAAATCTTTAATTCAGAGGGTATAGCATTATTTTTTATACACTATTAGCCCAAGCATACACACACATACATAAAAATTAAAAAAACATAAATTTGTGTCATTTGGTTAATAGCAACTATGTGCACTGGTGAGTGCAGGGATTCTGTCACATCAAAATATGTTTCCACAGCCAGATTTAGCAAGGGCTACTCTGGTTAGCAGTCTGAGGGTCTCCCAGGTTTTCACCATTTAATCCCTGTACAGGGATCTGAACTATTTTGAGAGGAGCCCACAGGTTGCAGCTGTAGAATAGCTACAAGTGAAACAAGGTGAAAGAGTAATGGACAGAGCTTGTGTCAGAATCATATGAGAAGTGGGAAAAAATCATAGCCAAAATAGTCTACAAAAAATCTCAAACAATCCAAGGTCAATACAAGAAAAGTGAAACTTAAAGGGGTTGTCTCACTACATCAATTCATCTTACTACTGTCCTGTTATTCAGTTTCAGGGGCATGTGAACTGGTTTCTACTGGCCTGCAAAAATGAGCTGCTGAGTACACCAGGTACGTAGCCATAGTGACTAGCGCTGGCAGCCTATCAGGAGAGATCAAACATGTCTGTAGCTATAGTGACCTGAGGAGCTGATGCAGCCCATACAAGACGCTATATCTAGGAATAGGTAGGACACTGTTTATGGACACGTATTGCCAAGTGACTTGTTTTTGCAAGATCTTTAACATAAAAAGCAATCCTTGTAGTGAGACAACCTCTTTAATCTAGGAGAATAGTGTAACTGAAGATCAGCCAAATTGGGGCTCACTTTTTACCAATAAAGCGCTAGGTTGCCACAGATAAATAAGACTAGTGTTTTTAACAAAGGCGCCTGGAGCTATAATTGGATAAGAAAAATTGATCCACTGACTGGGCCTCCTGAATAGGTTTTCAGCTAGACATTAAACTTACAGACTTCAGCACTGAAGGGTGCAGCTTGAAACCACTGGAGCAGTGACATAGGGAAAACAATTGAGAGCCTTGGGGTAAGTACATTACATCATAAGGGAATGCAGAAGGCATTCCCCCACCATTCTCGCTAGTGACTAACACGTTGCATTCACCGTATGTCATGCATGCATGGCAGTCATCAATCACTGTTGACATCGGTGGTTAGAAATAAGAGGGTTGTTATTATCATGAATATATCAGCTCTGTAAATATAAGTAGACTGGATTCTTTGAGGTTATAAGAAGTCCACCATTCCTACGGCCAATCAACATGGCAGCACCACCAAATATTGTGACCTATTTTTAAGAGAATGTGCAATATAAAGGTTAACATGTATACAGTATACACACCATATATAGTTAAATATACTAAAGTGTAAAGCAGAAAGAAGTAAAGATGTCAATGAGCAGTCTCTCAGATATGAATATTGTTCAATTTAAGTGATAGGCAATCATTTACATTCTCCTGGCAATGGAAAATTCACTGTTAACCCCCTTAAAATCTTTCATATGGCAATCAACTGTGACTGAAAATATGGGAAAATAGGAACCACAAATTTACATGTGTATCTAACTATATGACAACTTGCTTTTATGGATAGTTGTAAAGGACAATTTACGGTCCAATTGATTAAAAAACTGCTGAGGAAATAAACAGGGAAAACTTTTTTGTTTCTGCAGCAAAATAATAAAAGTAGACAATGAAAAACAGTTTTTAGAAGAATTCTAGCGGTGTTGCAATGTAATGCACACATAAAGAAATTTATATGCACTCTACAGATTAAGAACAAATATGTGTTATGATGTGTTTTATGTTCAACCAGCTGTTTATATGTGGAGATGTATTACTATAAAAACTAAAAACAAAGTGTAAATGTTCCTTTGCTGATGTTTCCAAACTATTTTCTAGCAGTATAATCAGACCGTGATGCTTTTATTTTTTAAGTTCAATATTTATTCAATTGCCTTCCTTCTTGTTACTTAGGCTATGTCTACACTGTATCAGACAAAAAATAATGAACATTTTGCGCAAAAATCGCTGTCAGTTATTGTTTTTTTCTCTTGCCCATACAATTGATTGTATGGGAAGATGACGAAAAACTCAAAGCGCCATCATATAATAAAACATGTATAACTTGTATAATATGCCGAAAAAATTACTTTGTATTTAGTATTCTAAAACCACCGAAAATATGACTATTTTGCGATGCCATGGAGACATAGCCTTAGAATTAACAGGTAATGAAGGCATGACAGTACAGTGTCCTTAATCCCTTACCCACAGAGCCAGTTTTGACTTTCCTGATGGAGCCCCATATTTTAAATCTGATATGTGTCACTTTATGTGGGAATAACTGCAAGGGACACTCTAATTTCACCCTGGCTGCCCTACCTAAGCAAAGCAAATGCCACGAGAAGGGTGACCCCGCACTCGATCCTCTTCCTAGAAATACCCTAATAAATGGGTGGCAAACAGACATAAAATAAAAGGGAGATAGAAACAAACAGACAATAATTAGAGAATAGTCAGAAGGTCCAATATCAAACCAAAATTCTGCACTGCACACTCTGGACCGATCGTGAGAGAAACCAGAAAGACAACCTAAAATTAAAAAAAAACACAGCAGAGTAAAACTGACAGCTGGGACACAAAAAGCAATCACCAGCAGGGCCAGGCAGACTGGAAGAGGTTTAAGGGTGCTTTCACACGGTGCGTTTTTGGTGCGTTTTTCAATGCATTTTTTGTGCAGGAAGGTACAGCAATTAATGCTATACATTGCTGCACAAAAATCGCTGTAATTACCGCGATTTTACTGCGAATTTACCGCGATTTTCGCCGCGATTAATTGCTGTACCTTCCTGCACAAAAAAATGCATTGAAAAACGCATCAAAAACGCACCAAAACGCACCGTGTGAAAGCACCCTAAAACCTCTGCCCCAGCCAGGGATTTCCTCAAGTGCTTCATCCACTAAGCATAAAGCCGAACCCTGACCTGAGGCTGCAACAAACAATCCATAAAGGGCCAGTAGCACAGTCCTGACAACATTTTGATACTTTACCTATCCATGTAATTCAGAAAATGTTTTCTCGGGACACATTGTGCTTTACTGTTTGTTGTTTAGTATCGGTGGATCTTTTAAGGCCAGTTAAGGGTTAATGAACACATGTGGTGAGTGGGATGGAAGTGGTTCTTTCAATGATTGATTTCCCATATTTCCCCTCTGCAGGAAATGTTGTGTTACTATAAGTAAGGTCCTGGTCTTTGCTTACAACATACGCCTGTGTATTTTTTAATTATTGCTCAGTAAAAAAACCTTTTCATACTTATCTCGTCCTGGATGTTTTGAGTGGATGCTGTATCCTTTTTTCTCTCTTTGCTGGGTCTTACATCGTGCTTTATGTTAGTAATAAATTTAGGTCTATACAATCCATGTTTATTTGTGAAAAATATCAAAATGTCATGAAAATTTGGAAAAATTTGCCCATTTAAAAGTTCTATAAATTTCTGCGTGTAAGACAGTTATACCACACAAAATAGATTATAGCTACAATCTACCATATGCCTACTTTATGTTGGCATCATTTTTTAAATGTATTTTTATTTTTTCCCCACATAAGGGGCTCATAAATTTAGCAGCAATTTTTCACATTTTCAAGAAAATTTGGAGCACAGATTTTTTTCAAGTACCGGTCCAGTTCTTACGTTGCTTTGATGGGCTTGTATGTTAGATGCCCCAATAAACTGCTCTTAGTATGAAACTACACCCATTATAGCATTCAAACTAACATTTAGGAAGTTTGTTAACCCACTAGGTGTTTCGCAGGAATTAAAACAAAGTGGAAGTGAAATTTCCAAAATGTCACTTTTTTGTGTGCAAATTTTAAATTTTTATCCATAATTCACTGTAACACAGTAAATGTTGATTCTGCCATTTTGGAAATATTCCATGTGTGGCCCTAGTGCACTATTTGATACAACCAAATGTCTCAGAATAGGAGGAGCACCTATTGGATTTTGGGATCTCATTTTTATTAGGATATTTTTTAGGTGCCATTACAGCTTTGTAGACAAACAAGGGGGTTAAAACTTAATAAACACCCCAAAAAAAAACCCCCCCTTTGGGGAAAAAAACATCCCATAAGGAAAATTTTTTCTGTAGCAGAGTCACAGTATGCCCGCTATACGCCCTGTAACACACCTCACGGGACCTTCACAGGAAGATAGAATGCTTTTCTGGGGTGGATTCGTGCTGGATCGCCCCCAGAAACCATATCCAATCCAACAGGAAAACTGATTTACATTATACCCTGTTAAAAACAGTGGGCATTGTTTTGATACCTGATTTACCTGAGTAATTTTAGACGACTGTCAGCGCCTACAAGAATTCTTTGAAAAATTTTTATGTGTAACAGCACTAAAGATAGAAACAGAAATCTGCCTCGGGCAGTCGGGTCATTTGGTCATTTTGGGAATCTTTTTGCAACGTCGAATTTTTCCCAAAAAGAAAAAAACCTGCGGTCGAAAAAACCCTCATGTGAACCACCCTAAGGCCCTGGGCCCTCACGGTACCGGTTTGCGGCCAGTTTTTCAGATGGTTTGCGGTTTTGCAAACCGTCTGAAAAACCAGCTGCAAACTTTTACACTTACTTTTACATTGTGCTTGTTCATTCTTCTGTACGGTTTTCAGATGGAATATAAAACAAGTAAATTTAAAAGGGGGGGGGCTAACCCCGCGGAGAAAAGCCGTCCTCCTGGGGCCGTGTGCAAGACACAAAAAACGGACAAATTTGGTAAAAAAAACCGATTGGTATTGTCCTGGGGCCCGTGGGGACACCCCCTTAGTGGTATTGTGTTTGTGTTCAACAAAATTATTTATACAAACAAAATTTTTCTGGGGTTTCTTATATCAAGTAGTTTGTATTCTCTGGGGTACGTGGTAATGTAAAAAACTCTGGGGTATGGTGTAATAAAATTTCTCTGTTGTACAGGGGTGTAATGTAATTTGAGTTTGGGCGAATCGTTTTCAACAAAAGGGGGAATTTCTTTTAGAATTTCGGGAAAAACTTGGGTTTTTGGGAAAATGAAGTCAAATTTTTGGGGTACTTCTGGGTGAACAAAGTGGGGTTTTTGATTGATTAAAGGCTGCGAGCCCCATGGGCTACGGGGGGCAAAGCCCTCGGGGGGAAAGAAGGGCAAGTCCCCATGACATGTGCAAAGGTGAAGCCACTCAAAACCCGGGCGGGATTCTGTGACATCACCACCTATTTTAAGTGGGCCCCGACCCCGGGGAGCTCACACTCCTCCCCACGGGTTTCATAAAGGATAAGGTGCTCCGCGGCTGTTAGTTTCTTACCTGAAAAAATTGTTTTTTTATATAGGGGTTTTTCTGTGGGGTGTCTCACTTGTTCAGAACTATTTTTAAATTGTTTTTTTTTAAAAAATTTTTTTTGGGGTTTTTTGGACCCGAAATCCGGTGCGCCCCCTTTGCAGCTGAAAATTTTAAAATTCCCAATAAAACAATTTGGGATCTAAGCCATTTCCCTGTTGAAATTCCTTTAAAAAAAACAGCTTTTTTAAACAATACAACCCCAAACTTCATTTTTTGGCTCCCAAAATTTCTATTGCGCAATTTACATCCCGGGGGGAAAAATTTAAAGGGTGGTTTTGCTGGTGGGGTGCCCCCCCAAGCCCGTTTTTTTAAAAACCCAAAAATATAAAAAATTTTTTCCTTTTCCTTTAATTCACAAGCAAAGGTTAATTTACAACTGTATCTCTTGTTGTGTGGTGTGGGAAAAAAGCAATTGAAAAACCACCTACAAATTTAAATATTTTGGGTGCGGCCAATTTTTTGGGGAAAAATTTTAAATCCTGGGGTTAATTAAGCGTTTTTTTTGGCGGGTTGTGGAAAAAAATAAAACCGTTTTTTTTAACCCAAAATATTTAAATTTTTTCCCTGTACCCCCAAAATTCACAAGAAAAGGGTTTTAATTAAAAACTAAAAATCTCTTTTTTATGGGCGTAAAAACACGAAATTTTGAAAGAACGCTAAAAAGCTACTAGTTTAGGGGGCTCAATATCTGGGGCGCAATTTACATCCAGGGTAATTAACCGTTTTTTTGTGGTGGCTGAAAAAAATAAACCTTTTTTTTCCCCAAACCCCCAAAATATTTAAAATTTTTCCCTTGTAGCCAAAAATTTCAAAAGGGAAAAGGGTTTTAATTAAAACCCTTTTATCTCTTGTTGGGGGTTTTGTAGAAAACACGCAATTGTAACAGCTACAAAGCAAATTTTTGGGGGGCCAAACCCTTTTGGCCCAAATTTTTCATGGGGGAAAATTAAGCTTTGGGTTTCGTTTGGTGTGCGGCAAAAATAAACCGTTTTTTTCAACGCCAAAAATATAAAAATTTTCCTGTGGCCAAAATTAAAAAAAAGAAAAGGTTAAAAACAACGGGTATCTCTTTTTGTTTGGTGGCGTAAAAAAACCCCCAAAAATTGTAACACGCTCCCAAAAGTTTACTATTTTTGTGGGCTAAATTTTTTTTTTGGGCAATTTACACCCGGGGGTTAAATTTAAGCGTTGTTTTGCTGGTGTGTTTGACAAAAAAAAAGCGCCTTTTTCAAGGGCCAAAAAATTTTTTAAATTTTTTTCCTGTAGCCTAATTCAAAGAAAAAGGGGTTAAATTACAATTTGTATCTTTTTGTTGTGTGGCGTAGAAAACACGAAATTTTTTAACCACCTACAAAGCTACTATTTTGTCCCAACTCAATTTTTTTGGCGAAATTTCCATCCGGGGGTTAAATTTAAGCTTTGGTTTTGTTTTTTTGGGGCGGGCCCCCAAGAAAGTCTTTTTCAACGCCAAAATATATAAATTTTTTCCTGGAAACCCCAAAATTCAAAAAAGAAAAGGGTTTAAATTTCCAACTGTATCTTTGTTGTGTGGCTAAAAAAACCCACGAAAATTGTAACACGCTAAAAAAAGCTATTTTTTTTGTGCGGCCCCAATTTCTTTGGGCAATTTACACCCAAAGGGGTTTTAATTAAGGTTTTTTTTGTGGGTGTGATCAAAAAAAAATAAACTGCCCCTTTTTCAACCCCAAAAATTTTAATCTTTTTTTCCTGTAGCCTAATTACAAGAAAAGGGTTAAAAAAAAACTGTATCCCCTTGTTGTGTGGCGCGAAAACACGCAATTTTTAAAACGCTACAAAGCAACTAGTTTGTGCGGCCTCAATTTTTTTGGCGCTTTTTACATCCGGGGTTTTAATTAAGCGTTGTTTTGTTGGTGTGAGACAAAAATAAACCGTCTTTTTAAACGCCAAAAAAATATCCTTTTTTTCCTGTAGCCTATTAAAGTCCAAAGGGGAAAATTAAAGGCCCGTTTGTGCTTTTACATTTAGTAAAACACACATTGTTTTTAAAGGGAACACATACAAGAAAATTTTTTCCTGGCCATTTGCCCCGACGAAATTTTTTTTTCCCAAGGGGTTTCCCCCAAGCTTGTTAATGGGTTCATTTGGAGTCAAAAACAGGGGTATATTTATCATATACGAATCATCATCAAAAAAAGGTCTCTACATTTTAAAACAAACAGTATGTCAGACAGAGATTTGGAGGCTCTGCCCCTTTCGGGGGCCCGTGGCAAAAAACATTCCTGGAACGGGCCCCAGGTCGCCACAGAAAGGGGGAAATTCCCCGCGGGGGGTCACTCGGTGGGGGCCCACAACTCCCGCTGTCATCTAGCGGCCTTTGTGTTGTTCAAAACCCAAAAGGGGTTTCTTGTTTGGGGTTACTGGGGGGTATCCTCTTCCCCCCCAAAAGGCATCTGAAAACCCCACCAAGAGCGGGGGGAAACCTCAGACAAAAACCATTATTTTTGGCTGGCCGGGAGGGGTCAGCGGCCCTCACCTGTCCTCACCCCCGCCTCTTTTCCCATCCGGTTCCCTCAGCCAGAGATCTACTATTTTGGCCCGGGGCTCGGGCCCCAGTATATAGCGGGGATGAAAAATTTTGAGGGGGGGCAGTCAGCACTACTTGGCAAAAGAAAGGGGGCCCCAATATCGCCTGTTTTGCATTAGGCGGCAAAGTAAAAGTGTGAGAGGGGCATGGGGGGTTAAAGTTGTGGGGAGGTCAGCCTGGAAATCCCCAAGCCCCGGTGATGGGGGGGACAGCAGTGACGATGAAACAAAAATTGGGATGATGTTTAAAGGGCCGCCCGCAATGGGAGCCGGGTGGGGCAAGGGCTTCATCTTCGCAGGGAAGAGGGCTCACTTTTCCGTCGGGCGCACCACCCACAAGTGGGGTTTGGTGGGCCCGGGTGATCAGCAGGAAAAGCGCAGTGTGAGGTGGGGACCAAGCGGCCACGGGGAAAAAAAAACCCGCTTCGCAGGTCCAAAAAAATTTAGCAGCACAGGGGCTAAAGCGGGGCGCGGCGGCAGTATTCATTCGTCCCGGAGCTTTGGCGGTAAAATCCGATACTGGCGGTGTGGAGTTCTTTGCAAAAAACCCCGGGAGGACCCGAATATGGGTTTTTGTAGAATCTGTGGGCAGAAATGAAGCGGGCCAGGGACTAACGTTGGCCCCAAAGGCCCCCTGCGTCAACACATGCACGAACCATCCGGGGGCCCTGGGAGAAACGGGCTCAGGTTTGGTGGGGCCCCTTCCTGCCACCGCACCCAACACCCAGCAGCAGCAGCGCCCATGGACGCATGCCATTGCAGCCAGTCAAGGCTCCACCATCTTTTGCAAAGAGGCGTTTTCTCTTTGGGCCCTTTATCTCCCCGGGCCAGAGCTCCTGCCCCTCGCTTTCTCAAAGGCCCCCAGCATCGTTCAGCGAGGCGTTTGCAAAGAGACAACAGTAGCGTCCAAAACCCTCCTAAGGTTTCAGCGCGACCGTTCCTGTTTCCCAAATTGTTGATTTCTGCAGGGCCCCCCTTTTTCCCAAAAGGTGGACTCTGCACGGTTTTAGAGAAAAATAATGGCTTGTGCCCGAGCCGAAAATGGAGAGTTCCAAGCTTAATTTTCTTTTTCCAAAAAAGGGAAATAAACCCGCACTTCCAAAAAAATTTAGAACAGAAGGTGGGTCCGTCCTTGAAACTTTTCTTTTTTTTCCAAGGGCAAAGGCAGCCCCAGCGTCTGGAGCTATAAAATACGGTTTAGGGCCAGTACTGTCCTTTTTTCGCCCACTGGGGGAAATTTTTCCCTTTCCTTTTTCCGCACACCCAAAAACTTGGACAGGAGACGGGCCGGATTTTTCCTTCCCCCTTGTCCCAAAATGCTGCCCCTTCGCCAATGTCCGCCCCCTCCTCCTTTCCCCCACCCCACCATCTCAGCCTCCACCGTAATGTTCCTTTTATACCACAAAGTGGGAGGGACAGCGGGTCACGCCCGTTTTACACCTGGCCCTTTCCTCGGCGAAAGAAGTCACACAGGGGGGGAAAATGCTGGTTTATGCAGCAAGAAAAACGATGTTGGCTTTCTCCCGCCCAACTGCAAATCCCGGGAAACCCTGGTGACGGACAAGGGAGGAAAATGGGGTCCGCCCCTGCACCGGGAGGGTGGGCCATGCGCCCCGCAGGGGCACGTGTTTAATCTGGTTGTGGAAAAAAGGGTTTCCCTTAAGTCCCAAACCCATCTTCAGAAAAATTCTGAAAATGGCCAGGGGAAAAAGTGCATGGGGACTTTATCCATTTGTACAAAGCGAGGAACCCCTCCTCGAAAGGGTTTCGGGCAGAAATTCTCCCCCCAAAACACTCTTTATATGGGGATGTTTCCACCCGCCCCGGAATTCCACCTGCACATGTTTTAAAACCCATGTATAACAGATAAAGGGCCCTTAACGATTTTTTTTTTGATCCAGCAGACGAAGTACTCCCCTGTGTAACTTTGATGTCAGCCAGTGGTTCTCAGGCGGCCCCCTGCCCTTTGTTGAGGGGCCCTTCGGGGAGGGGACGTTATTTTTTTAGTCGGCCTGGGGCTTGGGAAGGGAAAAAAACATATTTCCAATGCTTTATGGTCCCGGAACAGATGCCTGGAAAAAATATGTTTGGGCAGGGGGGCCCGGAGAAATGGCGACTACATCAGTGGGCCCCTGAGTCCTGGGGGGGACTGAAAAAGGAGGAGGGGGGAGGAGGGGGAAATTTTGGGGCAGAAACATTGTCTGGTGAAATGATGGATTTTCTACCCAGGTGGGCAAGAAAAGGGGGCAGGGGCAGCTGGAGGGGGTGGATGGAGATGAGAAAGATTAGGCGATGACCCCCAACACCGTGGGATTTTAAGTGGAAAAGGAGGCAAGGGGACCCCCCCGCCGGGCACTTGTGCAGATGGCCCGCAGCCTGCCTTTTTTTTGCCTCTAGTGCAGCCGGGGAATAGTCAGATCCGGGAGGGGGGATGACTTTTGGCTTTTCCCCCCCTAATTTGGGCCCCCGCTACCCGGGCCAAAAAGGGGAGCCCTTTTTTCCCGCAATTTTAGAGGGAAGACAAACTCAATACTTAAGGGGAAAAACCCCCCTCCCTAACAAATTGGGGCCGGGTGCCTAAAGTGCGGCATGTCCCTCCCCCTGACAGGTTTTGACCGGGGGGTTTCCTTTAGCGTCACGTAAAACTGCTGTTTGGCGATGGGGGAAGGTGGGGGGGTTTGGAGCATTTCCAGCTCCATCAGTAGTAACCTAAGTCTGGAGTCCCCCTGATGAGCAAAACTTTCCCTTTACCCCCTAGTGAGGAGGGCAAATCGCCCGCACAAGGAACCCAGCAGTCCCCGAAACCCCAGGTTGGTGGCCCACTTGGACAGCACCCCCTGCCCCTCAGTTAGAAGATCCCCCGGGTACTTGGGAAACCAAAATGGAAGTGTGGCAGCAACTAGCCGAGTTTTCAGTGGAGAAGCGTCCTGCCCGGCCAGTAGTGTGGCATCAGAGGGGGGGGTTCATGCGGCGGGGGCCCCTCGGGTTTCCCCAAGGAGAACCCGCTTGTCCACGGGAAATGTGGAACGGGCCGGGCCCTTTTTCAAAATGAAAACAGGTGTGGATTTTTTTTGGCCCGGAATTTTCCCCACACCAAAACCTTAGGCGCCCTTGGGTTCAAATACCCGCCTCAGCCACAAAAACTTTTAAGCCCCAAACCCCCTGATGGGCCCCAAAAATCCCGCTGCCAGTTTCCCATTGCCTAACACCATTTTTACCAAAGGGGCTGGTATTTCCCCCCCAAACCCCAACACTCTGCATTGTGCCAAATCTAAGACCTCATGCGCTGCTGCCGTTGGGTGTTTCCGTGACATCCACAACTGTGTATTGTGCCACTCTTGACCTCCCTGCTTTCGGCTTTTGGGCTGCCATGTCCCCCCACACTTTTTATTTTGCCAAGGGCCAAACCCCATGCTGCTTCCGCCGTGGGCCTCCCCCTCTCAGCCTTGTTTCCCTGTTCTTCCTCCTGGGTTTTTCCACCTCCAGAATGTCATTGTGCCACCTCTGCCCATGCTTTTCCCGTGACTCCTGCCCCCTCCCTTTACACTGGTAAATTTGCCACGGCCCCACTTCCCCTTCCCCTGCCGGCCCTGACCTCCGCTCTCAGTCATTGTAAACCTTTTGTTGGGTTTTCCCCCTGTTTTTTCCCCCTCCAGAATTCATTGTGCCATGGGGCCCGAACTCATGCTGCGCTGTCGTGACCTCCCCCACTGTGTGATTGTGCCCCCTCTGTGGCCCAATTGTTTTTTCCGCTTCCCGAATGTCATTGGGCCACTGCCGTTCTCATTCTGCTTTCCCCCGTGACCTCCACACTGTGTGATTGTGCCCCCTCTGTGGCCTAATACTGTTTAGCCACCTCCAAAAATTCATTTGGGGCCCCTGCCTGATTTTTCATACTGCTGCCGCCCTGACCTCCACACTGTGTGGTTGTGCCACCTGTGGGGCCCAAAACGTTTTGCCGCCTCCAGAATGTCAATTTTGCCACTGCCTGATCTCATACTTCTTTCCGCCGGGGACCTTTCCCCACGGTTATTTGTGCCACCTGTTGGCCCAAAACTGTTTTGCCGCCCCAGAATGTCATTTTTGGGCCCCTGCCCCATCTCATGCTGCTGCTGCGTGACCTCCACTGTATCAATTTTTGCCAAATCTTTGGCCTAATATTGGGTTTTTTTCCCCCCCAGAATGTTTATTGTGCCACTGCCTGGGTCTCATGCTGCTATGTCGTGAAAATCCCCCCTGTTTTATTGGGGTCAATCTGTGGCCTAAAACTGTTTTGCCGCCTCCCCGAAATGTCATTGGGGCCAAATGCCTGACCTCATATGGCCCGCCGCCGGACCTCCGCCTCAGTCAATTTTTGCCCCTTTTGTGGCTTCCCCCGTGTTTTGCCACCTTTCCCAAAAGTCATTGTGCCACTGCCTGACCTCATGGGTGCTGTGGCCGCCGTTTTCCCCCCCAACCCCTCCCTTTTTCTAATGTTGCCCCCTGGGGCTCTCAGCTTGTTTTTTTTTCCGCTTTCGCTGGCAAACCCTTTTTCAGGCTCATTTTCCCCCCTTTAGTTTTTTGGGCCCGTTTTGGGCCCCTTAAGTGCCCAGGGAATTTTAAAGTTTAAGCATTCTAAGAGCCGGCGGAAAACCCTCTTTCGTGTCAAACTAAAAAAAAAAACATTGTATGAAAACCCCAAAACCCCAAACTCCCCTTTTGCATAATTTTTAAACATTGGGACAACGTTCACAGCCCCTGCAGGCCTGTGCATCTGGAAAAAGCGCTTTTAACGCATTCGTGCCAAAGTAATTCGGGAAAAAACAAATTTTGCGGAAAAAACGGCGAAAGTGACCGGGAATTTAAATTTTTTGAGGGAAAATTTTCCCCCTCTCCTAAAATTTTAATTAAACTAGTATAATGTGTTTAAAGGTTTGTAATCCCTGTGGTACGGTGGTAAAAGTAAATTTTTGGGGGATGGGGAGTAATGTAAATCTCTGGGGTATGTTTTTTTTAAATGTAATCCCTTGCGTACAGTGGGTTTAAATTTTAAAGTAAAACCCCTGGGGGGTCCCCCCCCTTAAAGTAATGAAAATCGGGGGTTCAATTAGTAATGAATCTCGTTTTGGGGTACAGGTGTAATTAAACTCGGGTTTTTGCTGTATAACCAAAAAACGTTTCACAGTTAGTAAAAGTAATCTCTGGGGGAAAAGTGAGTAAAAGTTTAAATTTATTTCTAGTTTCTTTTGGGGGAAATTTTAAAAAAATATATGGGGTAAAAGTGGGAAATTTTATTATTTCTTGAGTCAATTGCAATTCATTTATAAGGTGCAGTTAGTAATTTAATTTCTTTTTGGGTACCATGTGTAATATAATTAATTTCTGGGGGGCAGTGAGTAAAAGTCCTTTCTGTGTAGGAAAGGTATTTCAAAAAAATAAATCTTGAGCTACAGTGTGTGACATTTAAATGATTCCTAGGGGGTTACATTTAATTTGGTTTTTTTTAAAATTTTTCCCC
>JAODAL010050025.1:0-27736 GCA_025379985.1 Phyllomedusa bahiana | reverse complement strand
AAGCTCCCGGGGCGGTATTAGGACCCCATTTAAACCCCCTGAGGGCTTGGGCTGCGCCTGTGATATTCAGACCAGAACATTCTTTATTTTTTTCGGAGAGACAGTTGTACTTTATGGGGAAATTTTTAAAGTTCACTTATAATAATTGCAAAATTTTAAAAAAAAAATTTTTATTTTTTTTGTTTTTTTTTACACCTTTCCTTTTCACATTAATAATTTGTTAGATTATCTCTACAGGTTATTATTAGGTTATTACATTTTTATAAAAATGTTCACTAAACCAAAAATTTTTTATGAATTAAAGTAGAAACTGCTTTTTCAAAATTTCCAAAGTTCCTTTTTTGTGTTTTTTTTTGTGTGAAAGTGTTTGATGTGGATTGTGTTTGAAAAAAACAAAAATTTTTTGTTTTCCCCCCGGGAACCTAATAGCAGCAAGGATTCTCCCACTGTATCGACCTGTTCTACAGCCCCATGTAACAAATTTACCTGGTTACCTTAAAGACTCTGGTCAACTTATAGAAATTTTGAAAGATTTACCAGTAAACAAAAATGATACCTTATTGACACTTGGGGCGACATATTTTGTCCCTCATGCCTTTTTTTTGTGCGCAGATTACACGTAAAAGCGCCTGAATCTATGAGCCTGTTCTTCTGTGAGTCATAGATTTAGCACTTTCTAGCTATAAAGCGAAAATCAAATCGGAAAATTTTATTTTTAAAGTACTCTACCTGTTACAGTAGTAATGTGCCTGGTTTTGTCGATAAAAGTCATACATTTGTAAAATCGTACGATTGTAGTGCGCCCCGCCTCCCGCTCGCCCTTCGATCTTAGGCACATTGCAAAGTGCCGCAGGCGCTTTATAATGCGCCTAATTTTGGAATGCCCTTGCCTACATTGAAAAAGGGCGCACTTTTTGGGTAAAGGGGGCACCAAATCTGGCCAGCCTCCATACATGTCATCCTTGATGTATCTGCCTTATATTCTAATATCTCTCATGAACTAGGAATACAGTGTGTGAGAGAATGTTTGGAAGGTAATTGTAACGAGCGGCGCCGCAGACCTTTCCCCCGGGTGCGGCTCCCCCTCCCCGGCCCCCCTCTGTGTGCCGCGGGGGGTGGCGGTGCGGTCCCTGGCCCGGTCCCTGGCCCCGTCGTCCCCCGGTACATAAAAGCACTGCCCCCCTCCCGACTCGGGCCCCTCGTCAGGGCCGTCGGGGCGCCCCCGTCCCCCAAGGGCGGCGCCCATTCCCCCCTTTAAAGGGGAGTGCCCGGGAAATTTGGCTGGTTACCCGGGCATGCCCCATTAAAATTGGCTCCGCCCCGGCATCCCCTGCGGGTCTTTTGTGCCCCCTTGCCTTTTTAGAAAGGTTTTGTCCTTGTTTCCCTACCGGACCGACCGTTCGTCCGTTTCCCGACCACGAACCCCGCCGCCTGTCCTGACCTTTGCCCCGTCCCTGACCCCGCCTCAGCCCAAAGATTCTGTACCCGTTTCCTTTGGGTACCCCCAAGAAGTCCGCAGTGGAAACGACTGGTATTTTCCGCGCGCAAGTCCATGCTTTGCGGGGGGGTTTGGGGGAAAACCGGGTTCTTAGTTCCCTTTCCCCTGGGGGGCTTCCACCACGCTTGCGGGGGCCCAGCGGACCCCATACCCTGGTTACAGTAAAAAAATTTCCCAAAAAGCTCAAAAAATCTTTTTGTTGAAGGGTTTACATTTTATTTTTCACAACAACAATTTTTTATACAAGGTTTGTGTCCCTACGGGACTGGGTCAGCCACGGGTATGCGGGTCGCGCTGGCATACGCCAATATTTTCATGGGAGCCCTTGAGTTCAGATATATATATGGGTGTTCACAATATATGTGTTATGTGTCTCTCTTTAGAAAATATATAGGCGACCTTTTCATAATTTGGAAAGAACCTGTCGAAATTATTCAAGATTTTGTACATTTAAATACCAATAATTTACATCCCAACACAGTGGGGTTCAACTAGAATTTCTAGATATAGAAATTGTGGTAGAAAATGATAGATTTAAGACATTCACCCATTTGAAAAAAAAAGTGGAAAGTAACAGTTATATTAATTTCCATAGACAATGAAGGAAAAATGTCCATATGGGCAGTTTAGACGTATTAGAAAAAACTGCTCAGAAGATCATGAGTTTATCATCATAAGATCACTGAAACTTCCTGGTTGTCGGATGGTCAGTAAATTTCTCCAGCATATCTTTCCTACAAATCCCAGAATACATTGTTGTTAAAATCTAGGACTTCTCTGCACCCGGCCCCTCATCCTCCTGTAAGTTTGCTAGAGAACATTTTGAGAATAAAAAATATCCAAAGAAGCTTTTGGACAACATTCTACAAAGAGTCTGCACATTGGAATAAAAAGATTGCCTAAGTAATTTTAAAAAGAATAAAATCTTGAATAAAGATAAAAAAAATTATAAGATAAGAGAATTATAAAAATGATCTCTAATTATGAAATAAATATGTTGAAAAAATTCTAAATGATCACTGGGATTTATTAAGAACAGACCCGTATGTGGACTCATTGGTCCCTATGAGACCTTCCTTAATATTTAGGAGACCCCTCACTACAAAAGCTCTTGTTGCAACGAGTCAAATTAATACCAACCGAATAATGGAGTCTTATAATGAAGAGTTGGGAGCTTTCCTGTAGAACCCAAAAGTGTTTATGTTATCAGAGTAAAGTGGCCACTAACACAATTCTTTCTAATATCACAAAAGAGACTCATTTAATGAAGTTACATCTAAACCGTAAGAGCAGGTTCATAATCTGTGTTATTGAATGTGAGTGCTATTTACAATATGTGGGGAGAACTTTGCAGGCCCTACATATGCATCTGAATGGGCATAGGGCCTGTGTAAAGAGGGGAGACATCAGAGCACGGCCGACACTTCTCAGAGGTGCATAAACGTGATTCCAGTCGACTGAATATAACCCTCAAAGAACAAATACCAGCTAATAAAACCAGAAACATATTGGATGTATAAACTCCAGAGCATTAGACCAAAGGACCTGAACGAATTAGTGGTATTGATATATTGATAGGAAGAGATAGCAAATATCTATATTTTTTTTTTATGTGAACATTGGTTGATGCTTTCTTCTTATCAGAAGGACTATTGGATCTGGAATATACAATGTAATTTAAAAAAAAAATTAAAAATGCTTTGGTCACACCTTATGTCCAGTCACCCTGTGCAAGTTGACACCTCTGGATCCAGCAGAAGAGCGCCTGACCATCCCTCTTCCTCCTCCTTGTCTGACAGTTGGTGTCACTGGAAGAAATGATCCTTTCAACTACTCAACAATGTACTCAGCCTGCGTGATTCACCAAATATATCACAATGTGATTCTTCCGTCCATAAGTCCTTCCTCCACTCTTCTCTAGTCCCTGGAAGCATGGGCGTAACTATAGCTATAGACCCAGAGGTTGAGGGGACCCCGGTGCAATGAGAACATGGTTCCTTTCTGCAGGTAACAAGTAGTTGGTGACATCCTGCTCTCCAGCTCTACTGATATATGGCGGTAATGTTTATACCTTTAATGTTTCTTGTTCTGCTGTTTCGCCTTATTGTCATTAGGTGTTGGGACTCCATCGTAATTGGCTATGGGGCCCAATGAGTTCTAGTTACACTTCTGCCTGGAGGCTTTTATTTTGCAGTCTTAGCCTTGGCTTCTTACGATTCTTGGCTGATCCAACCCACAGACAGATGTCTTCTCCTCAAAGCTGAGATGGAAACTTGGGCATTGAGCGGTGCTGGAAGTTTTTGATCTATGAGGAGAGGCGATCTGTTGATGCTCAGAAACTTGTCGTGGTGTTTGCTCCACCAGATCTCTTTCAAAGTGCCTTTTAATAGTATAGGAAACTTTACTGATTGCCTTCTTGGCTTTCTTGGTGATTTCTCTGTAGGACAAACCTTCTAACGGTTATAACTGTCTGTCTTTTGGTAACTGCCTTTTTCTTACCTTTATTGTATTAATGTGCTCTGTCCTGAGGATTAAAACTCTAAAACCTGTGCTAGAGGGCATTGTAATCCTGCCCGAGAGGGGGTAGTACTACCCAAATCCTACCATAGAGAGGGTTGTATTGCCCAAATCCTGCCCTAGAGGGGGTTGTACTACCCAAATGCTGCCCCAAGAAGGGTTGTGTTGGCTAAATCCTGACGGAGAGGAGATTGCAATACCCAAATCCTGCCCTAGAGGAGGTGGTAATGTCCAAATCCCACCCTAGAGGGGGTGTTATACCCAAATCCTACCCTTGACAGGCTTGTGATGTCCAACTCCTGCCCTATAGGAGGTTGCGATACCCAAATCCTTTCCTACAAGGGTTGTAAAGCCGTCTGTTCCAGCATTAGTTAATAGAGGGTGTGAAAGTCATCCCCAACACCTGAGAAACCTTTTGAAATGGTGTGCATCCAATTTCAAACCATAATTTGCTTTCTGTGCCGCAGAGCAGCGCTCTTAGATGTGTTCCCTGAAATAAGTCCTTTGGCTAAAATCAAAAATTCAGACGATTGTTTGAGTTTAGAACGTCAGAGTATTTATCATTATTATTTATTTTTCTTTTGAACCAGATGATGGAAGTGAAGGGTGAATGGTGCTGAGGTTTCAGGTTCCAGATGATGGAAGTGAACGGTGAATGTGCTGAGAGGTTTCAGTTTCCTGTTGAGGAAGGGGGGTGATGGTGCTGAGGTTTAGGTTCCAGTTGACTGGAAGTGAAGGGTGAATGGTTGCTGAGGTTCAGGTCACGGATGATGAAGTGAAGGGTGTATGGTGTGAGGTTTCAGGTTCCAGATGTGGAAGTTAAAGGGGGTAAAAAAGTGAGGAGGTTTCAGGTTCCAGATGATGGAGTGAAGGGTGAATGTGCTGAGGACTTCAGGTTCAGATGATGGATGTGATGGTGAATGGTGCTGAGAGGTTTTAGATTCCAGGTGTTGGAAGCGAAGGGTGAATGGTGCTGAGGTTTCAGGTTCCAGATGTGGAAGCGATAGGTTTGAATGGTGCTGGAGGTTTCTGCTGCTGGTTTCATGTTCCAGGATGAATGAAGTTGAACGGGTGAATTGGTGTGCTGAGGTTTATGCTGCTGGTTACAGGTCCAGATGTGGAATGATGGGGTGAATGGTGCTGAGGTTTTCCAGGTTCCAGATGATGGAAGTGAAGGGTTGAATGATGCTGAGGTTTCAGGTTTCCGGATGATGGGAAGTGAAGGTGAGAATGGTTGCTTGAGGTCTTAAGGTTCCAGATGATGGAAGTGAAGGTGAAGGGTGCTGAGGTTTAAGGTTCCAAATTATGGAAGTGAAGGGTGAATGGTGTGAGGTTTGCAGTTTCCAGTGAGGGGAAGTGAAGGGTGAATGGTGCTGAGATTCAGGTTCAAGATGATGGAAGTTGAAAGGAGATTGGTGCTGACGTTCAGGTTCCAGATGATGGAAGTGAAGGGTGAATGGTGTTGAGGTATTCAGGATCCAGAAATGCCCCCCCCCCCCACCCCCCTCCGAGAAGGGTGAATGGTGCTGATGATTATAAGGTTCCCAAATGTATGGATAGTGAGGGTGTGAATGTAGCTGGGTTTCCAGTTTCCAGGGATGGAAGTTGAAGGGTGAATGGTTGCTGAGATTTCAGGTCCAGATGATGGAAGTGAAGGGAGATTGGTGCATGAGTGTTTCAGGTTCAGATGTGGAAGTGAAGGGTGAATGGTGCGCGGTTTAATTGATGGAAGTGAAGGGTGAAATGGTGTTGCTGAGGTTTCAGGTTCAAGATGATGAAGTTGAAGGGTGAATGGTGATGAGATTCAGGTTCCAGATGATGGAAAGTGATAGGGTGAATGGTGCTGTGGGCTTAGATGGGAAGTGTAGGGTGATTGGTGCTGAGGTTTCTGGTTCCAAATGATGAAAGTGTAGGAGAATCGGTGATGAGGTTTCTGGTGTCCACTAGATGATGATGTTTAAGATGGAATGGTGGCTGAGGTTTCAGGTTCCAGATGGTGGAAGTGAAGGGTAAATGGTGCTGAGGTTTCTGCTGCAGGTTTCAGGTTCCAAATGATGTTAGTGAAGAGTGAATGGTGCTGAGGTTTCAGGTTCCAGATGATGGAAGTGAAGGGTGAATGATGCTGAGGTTTCAGATTCCAGTTGATGGAAGGGAAGGGTGAATGGTGCTGAGGTTTCAGATTCCGGATGATGGAAGTGAAGGGTGAATGGTGTGAGACTCAGGTTCCACATCGGATGGAAGTGAAGGGGGAATGGTGCTGAGGTTTCAGGTTACAGATGATGGAAGTGAAGGGTGAATGGTGCTGAGACTTCAGGTTCCAGATGATGGAAGTGAAGGGGGAATTTTGCTGAGGTTTCAGGTTACAGATGAGGGAAGGGACGTGGTGAAATGGTGTGAGGCTGCAGGTTCAGTGATGGAAGTGAAGGAGTGATGGTTGCTGAGGGTTTAGATGATGGAAGTGAAGGTGTGAATGGTGTGTTGAGCGATTTTTATCGACACAGTTGAAATCGGCAAGGTTATTTATGGTGATCGGACATTTTCAGTAATGCGATTAATTAAGTTACAAATCTGTTCATCATCTATTAATATCGCGCCATTTTCGGCGCTTCTGTCTTTTGGCGGCCTGCAAATCAGATTAACAGAATGAGCAGGTTGAGATGTGTGTGCGACGTCCTGACTGGGATGTGTATGGTTGCGATGGCTGGAAAAAATCACATGAACCTCCGTATTACATAGAACAGGTTTCCTGTTCAGCCTTTGGCAGTGTCTCTCAGCGTCTCATTAGGAAATAGGACGTGCGCTGCTGCTGTGGGCCAAACAGCACAGCGAACTTAGTCTATTTCTGCACAGAGAAACTTACTATTAGCTGTGATCCTTCCAATTTAGTTAGATTAGAGATTTGAAGATTTTATGTAGTTTGCTAGAGAATTTATAAGCTGCATCTCCGCTGTAAAGTCACGGGGGAAGCGCTGGGGGCGGGGGGGGGGGGGGGGGCCGTGGGCGAACACTGACAAGCTTTATCTATAAAGAACCACTGGATAAAGTCACCAAGACTTAGTGTAGTCATTGCACTGCAATATCTTTATTATTACAGTTTTGCTATTGAAATATTTCCAGGATATTGGGCAAGCTGAACTTCGATTGGATACACATCATTTCTAGTAACTGCAGGTCTCTTTGTAGGTGCAAAACTCCACTGGAATTATCAGTATACATTACAGATAGGTGTTCATTTTCAATTTTACCAATTCCACCTGTGTTGATATATCACCTTGCAGTTCAATTACAATCGGCAATCTTGTAGTCAGCACAGGTTTTTGTTGCCAAAAATCTGTGTATTCTTACGAAAAACATAACAGATAGTGTTTTTGACTTTTGCTGCACCTAGCACTGTTCATTGACGCAGAGCATTCACGTAAATCTTAAAACAGCAATTCTATAGTCACCACAGGTGATTGAAAGGTGCACATAATACCGTTTATTATACCAAAACATAACAGAGACGGGTTTTTTGGACTTTTGCCCAGTGCAGATTGGTTGATAGACACCTTGCAGTTAAATTTGAATCCCGCTAGTGTGTTTGGATGAGAGGGAGTTGAGAATGGCTGTATGTGCGTCTTTTAATAGAGACTTTCCAAAACTTATTCCATACCTCTCAAAGTTTTAATTTCTGAACATGGAGCGAATGCAGGTGGTAAGCGAGCAAGAGGTGGTAGCACATGGAGTAGCGGTAACGAGAAGAAGGTGCTCCTTACAGTGCTGTCGACAACATGCATGCCAGCAGATCGTCAGTTGCAGAAAAGGTCCGTCAGAGCCTGTCATCACTGGGTCAGGGCCAGTGAATCTAGAGTACGAACATCGTCGCCAATCTGTCCTTCCGTGGTTATGCAACCTGCATCTCGGCAGTCTTACCTCCTCGTCCTCCCTGTCACGGCCACAAATGTCGTCATCACCATTCATCAGTCATCCCGTCCAAACATGAAGCAGCCCAAATGTAAACTCGTTGTACCCACCACTGTGAAATCTATTGGTCTGAAGACTCTTTTGGATGACAAAATTGCGGTTGAGCTCAGGAGGCAGGTAAAGATCAAGAGGTGATTTCGTCTGCTCTGACGCCCAGTTACTGATGCCATCAGCGGAGGAAGGTGAAGGAGCCGGTCAATCGGCAAAACTCCGGCGGGTCGGTGCAACGCCTTGCAGTGCCCCTTGCTTGTAGCCCGCAGCTTCTTGGATGCAGAAAGTCAGGACGACCAAGTCACCTGTGTTGATGATGATGATGATGACGACATTGCGGATCCATCCTGGTCTTTGTAGCTGAATATGCTTGCGAGCGCTTCATCAGTGGCCGAGGAGGAGACGAGGTGGTAGTGTCAATATGGGTCCCGCCACAAAAAAGGGAGGAGGGCACTTAGGTCGCAGAAGCGCTGATCTGATTCCGCAGGAAACGGTCAGCGCAAAACCCCGCTCATCGCCCCCCCCCCCCCCCTTATCGCGTCAAAAACGGTCCAGGACCTCTCAAGCCTGGGCCTTCTTTGAGCATGCCTTGATTCACTCCAGCGATGTGTTCATATGCCGCCTTTGCCTTTTAACGCTTAAGTAGAGGCAAGAACCTTAAGGGGATAACACCACCAACAGGTCAGTCAATGCAGCGAATGCATGAGTGAAGGAGGGGAACCTTGGCCAAAAAAGGCCCAGACCGATGCCGCAGCTCCAACCACTGTCACACCCTTCTGTCTCGCCTCCTCCTCCTCCGCCTCCACCAAGCGTTCATCAGCTTGCCCATGTCTCTCAAGAGTCATGATCTGGGATCAGCCTCCACTTTCAGCCTCCACTGTCGCCCGGAAGTACACCAGCACCACCAGGAGACCCATCCCTACCTTCTCCTTCCGCCAGTTTGACGACCTGCACGCCGTACAGCGCCAGTCTAGCACCAGCCTTCTGTCTTCCAGGTTTAGGGAGCAGAAGAAAAACTTTTAACCCAAACCATCCCCAAAGCCAAAAAGTGAATGTCGGATTGCCAGGCTTTTGGCCTTGGAAATGTTGCCTTTCCGTCTGGTGGACCCCACCCCCCGGATGGGGGTTCCGCCACGCATGGCCCTCGCTGCCCCCAATACCAGTTGCCGAGAGGCATTTCTTTGCCAGAAAAGCCGTCCTGCCTGGCCAGCCACGTGTCATCTAAAATTTCAAGCGCGTTGTTGCAATCTGTGGTCCGGAAAAAAGTCCATTCACCACCGACACCATGGACTAGTAAGCACGGCCAAGGCCGCTATATCTCTGTCGACAGCTCACTGGGTGAGCTGGGTGTGGAAGTCCCTGGAGGGGGGGGTGACGGTGGCTCTTCAGGCTCGGCGCACGCTCTTCAAAAAACCGCAGGGATAGGTGCAGGGCCTTTCCCCAAGGTCCTTGGTGGCTCAAGTGCCCAGAGACACCAGGGCCGTGTGGAAGTAATCTGCCTTGGAGGACCGTCCACACACAGGTCAGGAGCTGTGGGAAGCTCTCCGCAACGAGAGCCGTGAGAGCGCTGGTGGGTGACAAGAACCTTGTGCCAGGCAAGGTGGTGTGCGATAAACGGGCGAACTTGCGGCTGCCCTTAAGATCGGGTAGGCTGGTGCACATCCCTTGCCTGGCCCATGTCATGAACCTTGGTCGTCCAGAGATGTAAAGAGTCTACCAGGGTCTGACTGCCTGCTGAGACGGGGCTCGAGGTGCTGAGTTCGCTACTTCCGCCATTCGCACCTGCTGCGTCCCGCATGGCTGCGTGCTGCAGCGTCAGCTCGGCCTCCCCGTCAACCGTTCATTGTTTTTTTTACGTTGGCAACACGCTGGAATTCCACCCTCCACATGCTCCAGCGATTGTGGAGCAGCGCAATGCCATTACGCCGTACGAAGTGACACCCAATGGCCTGACAAGCAGCGGTGTTTGGGGGCGGAACTCGGGGTGTTGAGCCACCGAGAGTGGAGGCAGGTGAAAGAGCTCTGCACCATCCTTGCCAGTTTGGAAGAAGCCACCAAAAATGGTCAGTGCGCCGATTGCTCTTGTCAGCGATGACCTTTGTGGTGATCTTAGTTCTGGAAGATCGTTGGACACTCTGAAAATCAGGTCAGCCAGCGACGGTGGAAGGAGACGGACACAGATGCAGACACGGAGCCTTTCTCTCGTCAAATCCACAAGGCCCGACAGTTCTCTATTTTATCGGTCTTCGTTAGGCAGGGTTTAGGGTCCAGAGCTTCGGTAGTGCAAGGAGGCACTCAGCGCTCAGGTGCATCATCTGAGGCAAGTTAGAGCTGTGTTGAAAGCTGTGCCGGAGAAGAGGAGGAAGAGGAGGATGGAGGTATTCCTAGACACCGGACGTCCCTGCCTTGGAAAAGGGTTGGTGCGAATTTGAGGCTCTCAGGAGGAAGATGAGGAAGATCCAAGTTTGCTCGTGCCCCTGTCCCAGAGGCTGGGAATCAAGGATCCATCTCTCAATGATGTGCTTGGATGCTCCCATTTCCTCAACATGATCTCGCATTAGGCCATCGAATGAACAACAGTTATGGGTGGCCACCATCCTGGATCCTGGGTACCAAAAACAAAATCAGCATCTTTCCTTCAACCCACCCAAATAGAGAGTAAATGCAGGAAAAAAAAAAAAAAAAAAAATGGGGAGACCTTGCGGATTGATCACTGGCGACATCTATTGCGTCTAGCTTCATGTTCTTCAAATGTCACGGTGGAACAATGGCAGCAGACGTGACAGCAGTAAGAGTGACAAGTAGCCGCTAGCGGCAGCAGCGCGGAAGCAGCAGGCAAGGTGGCAGAAGCCTAAAGGGTGACTCCTTGGCAATCTTTATTTACCACCCCCCAACGCATGCAATGCAGGGCAACAGATACACTACCCAGGAGACCTAGCTCGTAGATCATGTGCACCGACTATCTGCGTCTCAACACCGAGTTTTTGCATGTGTCGGACCATAGACTTCTGGTTACTCCAAAATGGGACGAATGTCCGAAGCTGGGCTTCGCCACGCCTTAGGGTGTTGTCTGCTCAGCAGCCAGCGTCATATCTGAGCGGACCTTCCAGCACAGCTGGAGAGTCATTACAGACAAACGCATCGGCTTTCCACAGATAATGTGGATCGTTGGACTTTCATCAAGATGATCAGGCATGGATCTCTGATGATGTTGTGGCCCCAATTGCCGAGGTCACCGATTAGTTGCCGGTCTACTTCACATTTCTCTCCAAAACAGAAATGGTCCTCTTGAAAAATTATTTTTAAAAATGTTCATTACTTACTGCAATTTTTTCTCAATTCCCAACCAGTTCATTTTGTGGTTTGCTGTACGGAGACTTAAAAGGACAGCAAGGTTTCATGACAACACCGTATTCCATATTTACTCACTTCATCTTTAGATTTTTCACAATGTCAATGGTTTTGAGGGTCATGTTGCCTCACAATTTTTAACAGTGGCTGAGAAAGTCATATTTATAATTTTTTGGGGTCATGTTGCTGTGAGTACAGGCAATAATCAAGGTCCTTTGGAACAGAAATGTGGCTTCTAGGGACATTTCTCCTTCACAATTTTTAAACAGTGGCTGAAGAAGTCATTTTTATAATGTTTTGGGTCATACTGCTTTGACAATGGAGCAATACTACAGGTCCTATTCTAAAAAATGTTGCTTCTAATAGACATTTGTTCTGCACAATTGTCAAAGTGGCTCATGGGTCATTTTTTGAATTTTTGGGGGCATTTTGCTGTGACATGCAGCTATACTACTAGGTCCTATTATAAAAACATGTTGTTTTCTAACAGACATTTGTTCATCCACAATGTAAGAGTGGCTCAAGGGTGTTGGTGCTGTAGAATCAGGATTAGGTAGGTCAATGTTAATGGACACATATTCCAAAAATGACCTTGGATTTTGCGGAATCTTTAACATAGCTTCAATCCTTTATTGAGACAACCCATTATTACTAATTAAACAAGAGAAACAAAGATCATTGGTGGGATCCATCCGTTTTTAAAAATGTGTTTTCTAGAATTAAAGTACTAAAAACTTGCATGTACAAAAAAGCTGTTAAAGAAAATTCTCTGAATTGTACAAGGGGCGGTACAGGAAAACTTGACCTGGATGTAGGTTATTCATAGAGGACATGGAGTATGAGCACGGACAGAGAACAAAATTACAGAGACCATTTCCTCAGCACGTTGAGTTAAATGAGAAAAAGAATGCCGGAAGATAAAGGGCACCTGGTGTAACGCAGAGCGTAAACCACCAGTTTTCCAAGTGATGCTTCATTGGTCCACACTCATAACGGAGGGGACAGCGTACCAGGTATTGACTGTGTACTGAGGAAGGGCTGGATCTCCCAACTTGCCGCTTCCGCACTCTACTTCAGCACGACAGTTTTCGTTTATTGCTGGTCTCAGGGCCTTTAACCTTGCGTGTTAATAGATGAGGATCGCAGTGGGGCTTTCATCGCACCCACTGTACACGGCCCTGGTTCATTGCTGTGGCCCAGGGACAGGTATAGTCAAATGTCCAGATCAACTAAAATGGTGTTGAAAGACTCCTTTTTCCGGGCACTTTTTAAATGTGGGGGTAATGCATGGTTTGGGGCTCATGCTGCGTTCAGGACAGGGCTATTCATTGTTAAGTTCAAGTAAGATGAGGGTTCAAATCATACTGCCTTCTGGCCCTTTTTAAATTTGTGGGTGATGCAGGTTTTTAAGGGTCATGCTGTGGTACAAGACAGGGATTGTGAATGGTGTGTGAGTTTTTTTTCTGTGGCGTTTATAACCTAAGTGTGTTGCCTAAGATGTAGCACGTATCAATTTGGACTGTTGTGGCTGTTAATTCCAGCTTCTCAAGCCTGTTTGGGTGTAATAATGAAGGGTTGGTGCTCTCCCATAGACTTTACAGGTCTTCGCTCATTAATCGACTGCTCACTATCGAAAAACCTTATCGATGGTGGCCGACTATCGACTATCGCCCGATGTCGATAGCCGACGTAATCGCTCAACACTAGTGAATGGTGCTGAGGTTTTAGGTTCCAGATGATGGAAGTGAAGGGTGAATGGTGCTGAGGTTTCAGGTTTCCAATGATGGAAGTGAAGGGTGAATGGGGCTGATGTTTCAGGTTCCAAATGATGGAAGTGAAGGGTGAATGGTGCTGAGGCTTCAGGTTCCCAATGATGGAAGTGAAGGGTGAATGGGGCTGAGACTTCAGGTTCCAGATGATGGAAGTGAAGGGGGAATGGTGCTGAGGTTTCAGGTTACAGATGATGGAAGTGAAGGGTGAATGGTGCTGAGGCTTCAGGTTCCAGATGATGGAAGTGAAGGGTGAATGGTGCTGAGGTTTCAGGTTCCCAATGATGGAAGTGAAGGGTGAATGGTGCTGAGGTTTCAGATTCCCAATGATGGAAGTGAAGGGTGAATGGGGCTGATGTTTCGGGTTCCAAATGATGGAAGAGAAGGGTGAATGCTGCTGAGACTTCAGTTTCCAGATGATGGAAGTGAAGGGTGAATGGTGCTGAGGTTTCAGGTTCCAGATGATAGAAGTGAAGGGTTAATGGTGCTGAGGTTTCTGCTGCAGGTTTCAGGTTCCAGATGATTGAATTGAAGGGTGAATGGTGCTGAGACTTCAGGTTCCAGATGATGGAAGTGAAGGGTGAATGGTGCTGAGGGTTCAGATGATGGAAGTGAAGGGTGAATGGTGCTGAGGTTTCAGGTTCCAGATGATGGAAGTGAAGGGTGAATGGTGCTGAGGGTTTAAATGATGGAAGTGAAGGGTGAATGGTGCTGAGGTTTCAGGTTCCAGATGATGGAAGTGAAGGGTGAATGGTGCTGAGGTTTCAGGTTCCAGATGATGGAAGTGAAGGGTGAATGGTGCTGAGGTTTCAGGTTCCAGATGATGGAAGTGAAGGGTGAATGGTGCTGAGGTTTCAGGTTCCAGATGATGGAAGTGAAGGGTGAATGGTGCTGAGGCTTCAGGTTCCAGATGATGGAAGTGAAGGGTGAATGGTGCTGAGGTTTCAGGTTCCAGATGATGGAAGTGAAGGGTGAATGGTGCTGAGGTTTCAGGTTCCAGATGATGGAAGTGAAGGTGAATGGTGCTGAGGCTTCAGGTTCCAGATGATGGAAGTGAAGAGTGAATGATGCTGAGGCTTCAGGTTCCAGATAATGGAAGTGAAGGGTGAATGGTGCTGAGGTTTCAGGTTCCCAATGATGGAAGTGAAGGGTGAATGGTGCTGAGGTTTCAGGTTCCAAATGATGGAAGTGAAGGGTGAATGGTGCTGAGGTTTCAGGTTCCAGATGATGGAAGTGAAGGGTGAATGGTGCTGAGGTTTCAGGTTCCAGATGATGGAAGTGAAGGGTGAATGGTGCTGAGGTTTCAGGTTCCAGATGATGGAAGTGAAGGGTGAATGGTGCTGAGGTTTCTGCTGTATTCTCTGATGTCATAGTTTCCTACAGACGATGCCAGGAGGAAGATTTCCATCCAGAGGAGAATTGCTGAGATCTCCAGCCGGCGACACTAATGATGTCTCCTAGAAACCTCCGATGATTTCTCTTCTCTATAAATCCTTCCAGGATCCTGATGCATCACAGTCCACGGCCGGAGCCTCTACTGACCCAGGTGAGAGAGGAAGGAGAGTATACAGAGGAGAGAGTGTGTACATAGGGATCTCCTCTGATAGACGGCATGTACTGGGGTATATAGAGCATCAAAACCAGATCAAATGTATCATCCTCTATGTTCAGGCGGTGTAGATCTACTAGTGGATCCCAAAAAAATTAGAATATCATTGAAAATTAAGAGGTTTCTCCATGGTTATCTTTTTATTTGTTGTAGGGCTCACAAATGTATTACAGTGGTTACAGAAAGTATTCAGACCCTTTTAAATTTTTCCCTCTTTGCTTCATTGCAGCCATTTTGTAAGATCAAAATAGTTCATTTTTTTAAATGTACACTCTGCCCCCCCTCCCCCCATCTTGAAAGGAAAAAACAGAAATGTAGATATTTTTGCAAATTTATTAAACAAGAAAAACTGAAATCTCCCATGGTCATAAGTATTCAGCCCCTTTGCTCAGTATTGAGTAGAAGCCCTTTTTGAGCTACTGCAGCCAGGAGGCTTCTTGGGAATGATGCAGTTTTTCACACCTGGATTTGGGATCCTCTGCCTCTTCCTTGCAGATCCTCTCCAGTTCCCTCAGGTTGGATGGTGAACGTTGGTGGACGGCTACTTTCAAGTTTCATCAGAGACGCCCAGTTGGGTTTAGTAAGGGCTCTGGCTGGGCCGGTCAGGAATGGGCACAGAGTTGTTCTGAAGCCACTGCTTTGTTATTTTAGCTGTCGCTTAGGGTCATTGTCTTGTTGGAAGAAGAACCTTCTGCCCAGTCTGAGGTCCAGAACGTCTGGAAGAGGTTTTCATCCAGGAGATCTCTGTACTTTTCCACATTCATCTTTCCTTCAATTGCAACCAGTCATCCTGTCCCTGCCCCCATAGCATGATGCTGCCACCACCATGTGTCACTGCCCCCATAGCATGATGCTGCCACCACCATGTGTCCCTGCCCCCATAGCCTGATGCTGCCCCCACCATGTGTCCCTGCCCCCATAGCCTGATGCTGCCCCCACCATGTGTCACTGCCCCCATAGCCTGATGCTGTACCTCAGTGTCCTGCCCCATAGTGAGCTGCCCACCATGTGTCTCTGCACCCATAGCATGATGCTGCCCCCACCATGTGTCACTGTCACCCATAGCATGATGCTGCCCCCACCATGTGTGTCCGCCCCCATAGCATGATGCTGCCCCCACTGTGTCACTGTCCATAGCCTGATGCTGCCCCCATTGTCACTGTCCCCATAGCATGATGCTGCCCCCATGTTCACTGTCCCATAGCATGATGCTGCCTCCACCATGTGTCCCTGCCCCATAGCCTGATGCTGCCACCACCATATGTCACTGTTGGGATTGTATTGAGCAGGTGATGAGCAGGGCCTGGTTTTCTCCACCGCTTACAATTAACACCAAAAAGTTCAGTCTTTGTCTCATCAGAGCAGAGAATCTTATTTCTCATAGTCTGGGATCCTTCATGTGTTTTTTGGCAAACTGTAATGAGTCTATACAATATTTGGGTTTCTCTGTTTGACTTAAAATATTGATATCTATTATCTTTTTAGTGAGATTCTGATTTATTGAGATGTACATGTAGATCTGATAGATTCACAGCAATATAATCCACCCTGTACAATCCAATATAATCCACACTGTATAATCCAGTATAATCCACCCTATATTATTCAGTATAATCCACACTTTTATCTAATATAATCCATCCTATACAACCCATTATAATCCACCATGTATAATGCAATATAGCTCAATATATTACACCCTGCATAATCCAACATAAAACACTTGGTATAATCCAATATAATCCACCCTGTATAACCCAATATAATCCACCCTGTATAACCCAATATAATCCACCCTGTATAACCCAATATAATCCACCCTGTATAACCCAATATAATCCACCCTGTATAACCCAATATAATCCACCCTGTATAATCCAATATAATCCACCCTGTATAACCCAATATAATATATTTAAACCTGACACAACCTTTATATATATAAACCCAATAAACTGTACAGAAAGTGAATCTCATTGACCTGATGCTGGAGCTCTCTGTAGAAGCTGAGGGCAACACATCCAGTCATTGTGGGAGATTGGGACTTGGAGATTTGGATAAACGTGAATCTTTAAAAATGTCCTGGATTTCTGAATTGATTACAGCCAAGCACAATGTAACTAATAACACACAGCCCGATGTTCTGCTCATGTCTTTTATTGTATCGAGTAAACACCCACAGAGCAGGAGGAAAAAAGTGAATGAACCCTGTATTTCAATAATCTGCAGCCCCTCCCCCACCTTTAGCACCAATTACTCCCAGCAAATGTTTCCTGTTGCTGCAGATAAGAATAACACAATATTTAGGAAGAGTTTTAGACCCTTTCACTCCATAATTGTGTCCATTTTCTCAATAGATCTGGGGTCAATAGATCATACAGCGCCCTCTTCAGGTCAGGCCATAGCATCTCTTTAGGTTTATGTTTAGCTGTGACCTGGCTGTTCTAAAACCCAATCTTCATCGTCCTCATTCTGTATTTGATTTCCTTGCAGCCTTGTGTCATTGGCTTGTTGCAGCACCCAACGCCTCTTCGGCTCCAGGTCCGGGATTTCCATTTTTAAATCTGTAGGAAAAATGATCCTAAATTCCTCCTCCACCGAGTGCAAATCCTGTTTGTATCTACAGGCACATATGATGGAGGCAGCTGCTCTTATAGAAGGTCTATGGGTTATTAGATGCCAGGATTCAGGTTTTTCTCCCTGCCCTGTGGATGTGTACTCAGTGCACTCAGGTAATTACTCAGTGACTTTGTATAACTGAGACCTGGATACAATCAGACATGAAAAAACTTTGAGACTCTCGGTTCACATATTTTGATCAAAAGATGTTTAAGCTGCCCACGACTTTCAACGTGATCTCAAAATCGGGCAGTCCTATGCTATCTTTACCTCTCAATCGAGCCAATCAGGCCTCCCGCTGGGTCAACCGACCTCCATTATTCAGAGAGAAAAAATAAAAAAACACCCAACCTGCAAGCTGCCCTTCTTATGACAGCCTGTGAGAGTGGGCGGGGACAGAAACCCAAAATGGAAGCACCCCTTCCTTCCCATATAGGTTAAAATCAATGTACTCCAGGTATAACGTATGTTTCTGCACACAAAAACATTTCTGAAAAAACGTATGCAAACCTGAGTGCCACTGGCAGGGCTGCGGCACACATGTAATTATACATGTACACACACAGACCGCCGCCAGCGGCACACTTCTGCAAAAAGGGCAATACACTACGTCGAAATCCCTAAAGAAGCATTTATGCTATCTATCATACATGAGAAAACTTTGAGACTCTTGGTTCACATATTTTGATCAAAAGATGTTTAGCTGCCCACGACTTTCAACGTGATCTCAAAATCGGGCAGTCCTATGCTATCTTTACCTCTCAAATGTTTTTTCAGAAATGTTTTTGTGTGCAGAAACATACGTTATACTTGGTGTACATCGATTTTAGCCTATATGGGAAGGAAGGGGAGGAAGTGAAAGCCTCTGATAAGGTCTAGAGAACTTGTGAGGCACCAAAGCAGTTTATTTGGCAAATGTCCCAACCAAACTTTATGGGCCACATGAATGAAAACTGTCCAGGTCTAAAACTCACTTTGCAGCCCATAGAAACCAATAAGAGCCCATAGCCACCAATCAGAGCCCATAGAAACCAATCAGAGCCCATAGCCACCAATCAGAGCCCATAGTAACCAATCAGAGCCCATAGCAACCAATCAGAGCCCATAGCCACCAATCAGAGCCCATAGAAACCAATCAGAGCCCATAGCCACCAATCAGAGCCCATAGCAACCAATCAGAGCCCATAGCCACCAATCAGAGCCCATAGCCACCAATCAGAGCCCATAGCAACCAATCAGAGCCCATAGCCACCAATCAGAGCCCATAGTAACCAATCAGAGCCCATAGCAACCAATTAGAGCCCATAGCCACCAATCAGAGCCCATAGCCACCAATCAGAGCCCATAGTAACCATTCAGATCTCCCCTTTCCTTTCATATAGTGCTCTGAAAAAATGAGAGGGGTGCTCTGATTGTTTACTATGGGCAAAAAAGTGAGTTTTAGACCTGGGCAGTTTTTATACATGTGGCCCTCAAAGCTCCATCTACTCTCTCTACTCTTCTCCCTCTACCTTTGTCCTGGAACCAGGGGCATTGCCAAGGTCCTAAAACATCTGGAGTCCAGGCCTCTGTGTTATATATTTCTCAGTAGGGCTGGGATCACACCGTATTTTTCATACAACACCATGAGCTACGGTAATTTTTTTTTATGAAGAACAATTTATGTTGCCATCCTTAATTTTCCACATATTACACATAGGTCCTATCCACCCCCTCAGCAGTCACAATGAAAGTCAGCAGTGAAAAATTTGCTTTTTCAGAAGCGCTTACCTTCGTTTGATACTATAAAACCTTATAGACAACATCATACAGTTACCAAATAATACAATGGAGCAAATGTACCAGACCTATGAAAATCCTACAATACCAAGACCCAATAATATCACTACCTGAGGACCAAAGAATACTATGCATATAAAGAAAAATTGGTTTATTCAGCTCACCTGTGCATTGTAGTGTAGTTGCATGGAAAAGAGAAAAACTCCAAAGCCACGTTTCCATAAGACTGGTGCAAAAATATAAAGAAATCCAGCAACTTCTTTGAATATAAATTGAATAAAAACTTGCAGCTTTATTTCTTACAAAAAAGATAAAATGCCTGTTAGGCAGAAAACATCCTGGTAAACAACAAGTCTACGCGTTTCAGGAGAAGCTCTCCCTTACTCATGACATGACGTGTGTGTCAGGTGACTAGCTTATATATCATGTGATCGCACACGTCATAAACGCTTCTATTGTGCTATACATATATTTATAAAAACATATCAGGATATTAACCAACAAATGTCAGTTGTGACATTGTAAAATAAAGTACTTTTTGTAAATGAATAGTAGTGGAACATTATGTCATATCTCTTGTTTAAGCCTGCCGGAGACCTGGTATTCAAACGTAATATCCACCAGGCCTCACCTGAAAGGACTTTTTTTCTCATGTCGTCCCCTCTAGGAGGTTTATATACAGTCTCAATTCCATTACAAATAAATGTGCTGAGGCTACCAGCGTGCCTATCTGCAAAATGCCGTGATGCTGCTGATATGTTAGACGTAGAGACTTTATTAATGTCTGAGATATGCCTCCATATTCTGGTCTTAAGGCTGTAACGCACACTCTGTACAGGTAATCAACTCCTTAACGACCGCCCACCGACTTTAGACGTCGGCTGGTGCGGGTCGTTTGTTTGTAGCGATGTCTTTAGATGTCGCTGCAAACACCGGAGCGCCGCAGCTGCACTGACCTCGGGGCTGTATTACACAGCCCTGATCCCAGAGCATCCCCTGCAAGCTCCGGGGAGCAGAGGAAACCTCCACAACCCGGTGCTTTAAGCCTTTGATTGCGGCGGTGCGTTACCGCAGGGCAATCAAAGGGTTTCCCTGCTCTGTCGGGTGATCGGAGCACCCGGTGACCCGACAGAGACCGGGGAACGGCTGCACAGTCAGCCCTGGGGACCTAGAGTGGCTCCAGAGCTGACAGTGTATGAAGCCAGTGACCAGGACAGACTATGTGGTGTCCTGATCACTGTCTGTGTCAAAGTGACACAGACTAGAATGTATTAGCATATATGAATATGCTAATACATTATTAAGTGTTAAAAAAAAAAAAAAAAAATTGTAACACAGTTCTCCCATTCATGGGATTTTAAAAAAAGGTAAAAAACAAAACAAAAAAAGTGTAAAAAATGAATAAAAAAATAAATAATAAAATAAAAATACATATTTAATAAAAAATAATTGTGCACACACACAAAAAAAACCTACACATATCAGGTATGCACATGACCGTAATATCCTGTAGAATTAATCAAACAAGTTATTAAGTGTGAAATGTGAATGGTGTAAAAAAAATAATAAATTTAAAAAAAATAAAAAATAAATTTAAAAAATAAAAATTTCCTCAATTTATTTATAAGCGAATTTAAACTATTCCCTCATAAAGTACAAACTCATCTCGAAATAAAATGAGGCCTCACACAACTGCGTCATTGAAAAAAATAAAAAAGTTACAACTGTTGAAACGCAAGGAGGCAAAAACTAAAAAAAATTTCTGGTCATTAACTACTTTTCAGGCGTTCGACTTAAGGGGTTAAATAAATTACATTGCGAGAACAACAATTAATATAAGATGTTATTTTAAACTCATCTTTAGAAGATGTTGCTGAAATTTTTTTTGTGTTGCGCATGTATTTGCACGTTAAACATTTTCCGTGTCCACATTTATATGAACCTGTTGTACTGAGCCATACTTTTGGGTGCGATTTTTTTGATAAGAAAAGACTAGGTGACAATATATTGCCTAGTGAAGAAGCACGTTTAGAAACAAAATTGATGTTTCCTTTTATAATTTTGCACATATTGCCTTATCCGACTAAAACCTACTGTGGGGTTAGATTCAAAGTAGGTACTAGATCCAAACCACCTAAAGAATCATAAATAACTAATGTTTGGAAAGTGCTCTTAACTAAAAATTTACTTTTATTAAGTACCATTAAAAGAACCATGAAATTCCAAGGTCCAAAAAATGTTCAAAAGAAATTCACAGTCACAGATGTAAGGCAAAAAAATTAAGTAATCACCACATATACTAATGTCTAATGATGAGAAAAATGTACTGACATTAATACATAAACAGAGGGTGGGAAAATAATGTAGGAGAATTAACAGCTTATATCATACATATATATATCCCTGCTTCTAATCCTGCCTATCAATAAGCAGGTCAAAACGTCCTGATAAGGACGATCCTTCCAGGAACCTAACCCTAACACTGGGTCCCTATAGATTTTCCATCATTAAACATCCCACAGAAATTGGCATACTATAGCCCAATAGAGAAATTCACCTAAGAACTGTATAATATATTGTGCACCAAACTATATCCAAAAATTGCAACATACATGCTACAACAATATGGAAATCGTAATAGTGGTACTGTGAGTGAGTGCACCACTATTACGATTTCCATATTGTTGTAGCAGTTGGATTAAATGTAATTTCTTGATAAGTATTACTGTCCTTTAAAGGGGTTTTGCCAGGATGTGAGTTCCTTACCTCCTTATCAGCATGGGAGTAGAATATAAACAAATCATGTTGAGTCATGAAGGCTGCAGGGGAGAGAAGGAGGGGGTGAGCAGAGAGTGAGGAACAAGGGAGCGTCTCAAAACTTAACTCAAATAATAACTTTACAACAGTTGATTCTCTATACAGCTAGACACAGGCTCATACACTGCTCTTTCTTCCCTGTCTCTTAAAAGCTCATTCATTTTCCCTGTCATGAGATAAGAAGTGTTTCACGCAAGCGCGGCCTGTCAGCTCCTGTGGTCGTGTCTTATTCAATCTATCAGGTAACTAAGGGGTATTGAGAATTGCTGTAGCTCTCACAGGCTTCACTTTTTGTAATCACATATATTTAGAAAAGTGATTACCCATTTTCGAGTATCCCACGTCAACATTACATCGTGGCAAAACCCCTTTAAGAGATCTTCATTTAACTTTTTATAAAGTCCCGAATTGATTAGGACCACTCCCCCCTTTGTCGGCAGATCTTATTATTAAATCCTTATTATCCCGGAATTGTTTGAGGGCGTTTCGTTCCTCTGGACTCTGAATGACTAGTGTCTCGTGTATTTTCAACTTTTTTATGAAGTTCTAGTAGGTCTTTTTCTACGTTCTCCTGGAATCTGTCAAGCCCCCCGGGTCTAGACTGTATTGGGTAGAAGGATTCATTCTTTTTCTTGAAAATAGGACACGATTCCGTTTCTAAAATTGCTGTCTCCCCTTCTAAGGATCGTAAGGATTTAATATTGCAGAGTTCTTCATATGTAAAAAATTGTTCAAAATTTGGATTACTTGGAACATTATTCTCTGATAAATTTTCATCATTTGATTCTTCCTCAGTAGCATAGAAGTGGTTCTTAATAGTGAGCAAATTTGTTTACGTCTAATAATATTTTAAAAAAAACAAAGTTGGCAGTCGGGACAAAACTCAGTCCTTTGGACAATAAGGATAGTTGTGACAAAGTAAGACTATAGCGGGAGAGATTCCCAACTAGGCATTGTACTATCTGCGTGTTCTTGTTGTTCGCTGGTTTTCTCTTGTGCTTGCGGCCGCCTCTGCTCCCTCGTTTTTTGACGAGTTGTTAGTACGTTTTTTGTAATACCGTTTATTTTTGCTGGTACTGGCTTCAGGATTCGTAGTTGAAATATCAGAAAAATCCTCAGAAGTGGATGGATTAGAAGTTTCTCATGTTAGGTCCAAATCCCCAAATTAATCTCTATTCTTTCTGTAATTATTTCCATATTGTTGTGGGAATCCCTGGGGGTTTTAAAATAGATTGTGCACGTCTCTCATGATGCCATTTGTAAACCTCCCCCTTTTCATAGTCTTGAGTGTCTCTAATAAACTTTTTGTTTTTTATTTCAATGATATAATTCTCCAACTTTTCCAGATTCTTACTTGTTTTACTATCCAAATCCTTAAACAGCTGTGAATCTTTGTAAGGTTCTGTTGAAGCTCTAGTAGTTGTGATCTCTTCATTAATAGTGGTGAACAAATGCTCCTGTGATTTGACTAACAGCTGCATGAGCTTGAAAGAGCAATCATTTAGTATATTATTCCATTCTTTTTCAAAAGATTTCCCTCTGCGTTGGGAAGTTTTTTCAGTCTGAGTCCCCTTGGAATCATGCACTTGTCGATGTAATTTAGTAAGGTTGTTTGTTCTGTGGAAGGAGGACCAAGGTGGTTTACAGGGTTTTACCCCTAGGTGGATTTTCGCAGGAGATTGCTGCCGCTACCACCGAAAACTTGGTTTTGGTGGGGGAAAAGGGAACCACTTGACGTCGTAACTATGGTTATGACATTTGTTATAGTTGGCTGCTTTGGGGCTTGCATGGGTTTCCTTTCCCGGGCGGGGCACGTTTTGGGGGGAGGCCCTCTCCGTTCCGGCCGGTTCAGTTCCGGATTTTCAAAACCCATAAAAAACTGTCTCCCCAGGTGATCGGGGGCATGGCCCGTACTGGAGTTGGAGCAGCAGAGTGGAGGAGGTTGGGCCCCTCGGGGCTTAGGGGAAACCCATACTGTACCCGGGGGTACCGTGTGTTTTATGGGGGCGTTAGGGTCCGATACCAATAGACAGGGTCTTGTTTTTGTTTAGTCAGTGGCCCGAGGGGGGTTTGTTTTTGGTTTTTTTCTTGTTACCCGCCTATTTAAAACGGTTTAGCAGTCTTAAACAGAAAGGTTGTTCGGAGGCAAAATTTTGGAGGTGCCAACCGTTTTAAACCGAAACGGCGATCCCCGAGCGAAAGACCCCCGGGGCCCAGCCCAAAATGGCGGCCCAAGGCATGTGAGTTGTCACAGTTCCCAACAAATTTTCAATTCTTTTGTGGCTAACTTTTCTAGTTTGTGCATCACTATAGTCCGTGTTTTCATTTGGTGTTCCCATTGGGGAAAAAAATCTGTGCTGCTTTTTGCTTCTGGGACAGGAATTAGCCCCTTTAAGGATAAAATGTTTTAAAAACCAAGTCTCCGGCAGGTTTTAAAAAAAAGAGACTGCATAATGTTCCACTACTAATTTTTAAAAAAAATACTTTTTTTACAATGTCACAATTTTAAAAAACTTATGACCAATGCAAGCATGCATGTGACTTAAATTGTACCGGCTCCAAAAAAAAATGATTAACTGCAGTTTACCCCAGTGACTCACAGGTGAATTTTCTTGATTAGTTTCAATTTTAAATCTTTTTTTGCTGTAGAAAGCAAACCTCCCCCCAAAAACTAAAAAAAGCTTGGGTCAGAAAATGTAGAAAAGAGTTAAGATTATTTTATGCATGCATGGGAAAATAGACATGTTTATTAAGGGGGGGTTCACAAGGTGGGTTCACAAGGACAAAATCTGATTGGTTTGGACTGCAGCAGTAACGTCCATCACACGTCTTTTGGACCTTTTGTGACACAAAAACCAAACAGTTTTTCGGCAGTTTGAACAGTTTCTGTCCAAGTTTTGTAAGTTTTGTGCGTTTGCTTTAGACCAAAAGTGGAGAATGATGCACTACAGGTCCCACACAATCCACACAATATATAACTATGTATATATATTTTCTATGGATTGTGTGGGACCTATATGCATCATTCTCCACTTTTTGGTCTAAAAAATGCAAACTGCACAAAATCTGCACAAAAACCTGGACAAAATCCGTTCACTAACTTTCTTCCGCTTAACTTACTGTGCAGGGAAAACCCAAAAAAAAAGAAAATGTTCAAAAATTTTTTGGAAAGCCCGGGGGTGTGGGGAGCCCGTCCCGAGAAAATCCGTTAGAGTCCATGGGGAGCGTTGCATGCTGGTTTTCAGAAAAACCGACCAATAAATCTTGCTGTGGGGACAAGAATTATTAAGGGTGTATTATAACTTATGAATCATTAGATATTGTTTGTCCAATAATGATATAGTGTTTATTTGCATACAATACACTTTCAAACAGAAGTTATAAAAACTCTGGCAAAACATATAATAAGAAAGATTGCACGGACATTTTGGATAGGTCTTTTCATTCTTTCACAATTTTTTTTGCTTACACTTCTGAGTTTAAAATTTTATGCCTCACAACAAGGACCTTGGAAGCTTCCATATTACTATAGAACCTCCCCCACCCTGGAAAGGCAGGTCCATTAAATGTCCATTAAAAACAGCACAACTTTCTGTCTCCAACTGTGACTAAATGACCACAGAGAGGACAATTGCAGGAAACACCAGGCTTCACCTTCTCCAGGTCATTTATGATGTCTCATGTTTCTTCACAGAGATCTTCCATCAAGGTATAATAAGGCGCTATGTCTCAGAAGAATTCCTCTAGATTATTTCCGGTTCACTTCATCCTTCTGGGAATCCCCGGCCTTGACCATCTCTACCTCCACCTCACGCTCATCTGCACCGGGCTTTATGTCACATCAATCATTGGAAACCTCACCCTGCTCTATATTATCAGGATAGACCGAAGCCTCCATCAGCCCATGTTCTTTTTTCTCTGCATGTTGTCCTCTGTTGACTTAGGCTTGTTGAACTCTACCACACCAAAGATGTTGGGGATCCTCTGGTTCAAATATCAGGAGATTTACTCAGAGGCCTGCCTCACCCAACTGTTCTTCCTCCATTCCTTTGCCATTACAGAGTCGGCTCTGCTCTTGGCAATGGCATTTGATCGATATGTCGCCATCTGTAACCCTCTAAGATACAACTCAATACTAACAAAACGGCTGATAACACATATCGGAGTGTTGGCCATCAGTAGGGGGATGGCATTGATGATGCCATTACCTTTCATTATAAGAGGGATGCCATTCTGCTCGACCAATGTCATACACCACTGCTACTGTGATCACATGGCCGTGGTGAAACTGGCCTGCACCGATATTACCTTCAACAAAATCTATGGCATTGTGATAGCTATTTTCATTGTAGGTTTGGATCTGATCTTCATCATTTGCTCTTATGTCCTGATTCTTGGGGCTGTATTTCGGCTGGCCTCCACTGAAGCCAGATTCAAGGCTCTTGGGACGTGTGCCTCCCATATTTGTGCCATGCTTTCATTCTATATCCCTATTGTTCTGTCCACTGTTCTCCACAGGCTTGGAAAACATGTCCCACTTTATATTCACCTCTTATTGGCCAGTGCATACCTTATGCTGCCACCTCTCATCAACCCCATTGTGTATGGGGCAAGGACAAGCGTCAGGAACAGGTGAAATCCTTTTTTGTGAAAACCCCCCGTCCTCAATGTCTACACCGATATGACAAACAAAGAAAACCATCTAGGTCTAAGACTTTCTTTGTTGCCCATATCAGCCAATTAGAGCTCCCCTTTCATTTTTCGAGCATATGAAAATGAAGGGGAGGCTGACTTGTTGTTAAAGGGAAAAAAGAAGTTTTGCAGTTTTCATTTTTGTCCACCCTAGTGGCAGCTTCCCCCCGGAATTAATAAATACAGGTAACAAAATTTTGGGGCCTGAAATATAGAACGGGGCCCAAAACCTGAACAGGAAAGGGGAGTTGGTGGACAATAAACTTTTTAGCCAAGTAGTTTTTTCTATTTAAAATCTGTGTAAGCAGAGAAGCTACTTCCTTCATCACTGATGATGTTTCCTTTATGAATTATATGTTGCTGATGTGGTGAAAATATGCTGAGTGGACAAATGGCATCATTATGAATAAGTGATGTGTAAATTGCAGTGCACCACAAACCATTAATGTGAGAGGTGAATGTCAGTTGCAAAGGTGTGCAAGGACGGCCGCTACAAGGGAACAACCAGACATGTGTCTAACACAGCAGCAAATCCTACTGCGTATAAGGCCCCAGAACAGATGGATGTCACTGCACCTCTGCTAACCCTACTGTGTATGGTGCCCCGAAGCAGACGGGTGTCACGCACCCCCTTTTTACCCTATGTGTGGGTCGGAGCGAAAATGTCCTGCCCTTCCTCATGGTAAAGTGTTTATTGCTGTAGGGGATGTGGTTCATCCCCGCACACGTGAGTCGAGCGTGTCTCATGACTCCTTAGGGGGGATCATACTAGATAAAAGGGTAGGCAGACTTTTTTCGGGGGGCGCCGGATTTTCTCTGAGGTCCTAATGCCCATTCGTAAAAAACAATGCAAATCTTTTTACCCGGTGGAAAGGTCTATTTTTGCAAATTTTTCTGAAGCATCTCCTCTGTCGTGCCAAAAATCAGGACACCTTGGGTGACAGGTCAGTTCTGAATTGTATATACTGGACATTTCTAGAGGCTCCTCCTCTCTTTCTCAAGCGTGCACTGCTGTAACCAAGCCTGTAATTTTTTACACATACACTGTAATTAAACCCTTCAAAAATTTCTCTGAGACCCAACCATCTCGAAAAGTCCAGCTGTGTGACTGCCGCCCCGTCAAATGGAGCT